>MU894954.1:0-19629 GCA_036418205.1 Ostertagia ostertagi
CGAAAAAAATGGGCATTTTCCTAAAGACCTTCCTCGTGAGCTGCGGAATTCACATGAAGTATTGAATAAAATGAGATGGGAAATATAGACACAAACTCTAATTCGTAATTAGATTTGTTATGAGAGGGACAACAGCACCGAGTCCGACCAATAAAACCCAGACAAACATTTGAGGTTCATTTGGAGCCCTTTATCAAGAAAACGGTAAATGAACAAGAAACAGAGGACAGCATGGTGTAGAGGACTGAGACTTCCGTGTGAGAATGGAATGGAAATCGTTGCGAAATCGTCCAAAAGGGAGAAATAGGCTCGTTTGTGATCGAAACCCGTTCAGCAGCGGCATCAGGGATGAATCATGGACTCGTGCACGTGATAAGCGGTGCAAGCGCTGCTAGTCTTCTCAGGAGACACAAAGGAAAAAGCGCTTTTTGTTGATCTCAGTCCGGCTGATCAAACCTCGCATCAAACATCCATAAGAATACGTGGAATCTCTTTTGTGGGCATTTGACCTATAAGATCACTTGATCCAGGCATCAGGCGAAGTTCTGGTCAGCATTTTTTCCTTCCAAAGGCACTTTGGTCAATAATAAGGGAAGCTTCAAACACAACTGCGCTACATGTACCCAGTTTGTGAGCTTTACTACCATTCCTTTGAGGAGAGATCATAAAGGGTAGAAAATTGGTGGTTCCTTTGCAAATCCTCTTCGATGGAAATGCTTTTCTAATATACCGACTTGAAGGGCTCGAGAAGCTGAGCTGATTTGGTGGAAGGGAGTTGGGAGACGGTCCGCCCACTCTTTAGCTCGCTAGTTAATGTGCCGGACAATCGTTCTGTTCAAGCCTGACCGTGGCCGTCGTGGAGGTATCTCAGATGCAAAACTTGAAAAGCAAAACGTTCCATGATTTCGTGTAGCCGTGCCTTATGTGAGAGGATTATCTGGGGCCTCGATTACGAACATGAAATTCATTTTTGACACTGACGGGATTTGAGGTACAAGGCTTCGTCAACCAATGAGTGAGAGTGTAGAAGGAAAAGCAAACACTTTGTGTGGTATTCGGAATAAACCGTTTAAAGGCAGAATTTATGATGAAAAGTTAGCTCATTGGAAAGGGTAGAGGAGGTCAGTAGAGCAGGGATGAAAAAATCCATTTAAAACGGCCCAAAACCCATGAGATGGGACCCCTCCCTTGCAGGGTCAACCCTATCGTTGTTACTCTTTGGAAATTTTTACGACGACCCCCCCCCTTCATGGGTGATTTGATACGACCCCCCTTGTATGTGACACTTGTGTAGAGACAGTGTTTACCATCAATATTTATTTCTACGTAAGTCATCAAAGATGAAACTTTAGCAAAATCCACGACAGATATTCATCGCTGCTTCCAAACACGAAAAAATGAGATGCATTCAAAGATATCCGTGTACTCCAAAAACTAGGAGATGAAATAAACTGAACCAGTGACCGGAATATTGACAATATTACCTGATAAAAACTTATGAGAAGTCAGAAAAAATTATCGCTCCAATTGAAATACTGAAATCCTTCACGTTCTTCAATTGCAACACAATTTTTACACCCCTCTTTCTAAGGCTATAACTTCCTTCATATTCGAGCTTCTGCGCCGAAGTGATTTGATTTGGAAAATTCAAATTATTCTCTCTCCAACCATGGTAAAAAATTCTTCGAAAGTTAATTTAATAAAAATTTAGTACGTTGTTACTTTTTTCTGTGCAAATGCGACTTTTTGACCTTTAAACGATCATAACTTCCTTCAAAGTCATTCATTTGGGAAGCTGAACACGGTATGACAAACTACAGGATCTCAAGCTCACCAAACTTCATGCTTTCTAACGAGCACCAAACGTTCCTGAAAGATCAGCAGTTCAAAAATTAGTCCCGTTGTTACTTTTTTGAGGGGTATTCTTCAAGCCATTTTCCGAAAACGCGGGTTTTCTTAGGTTTCACTGCCCGTAACTTCTTGGAAGACCAAATGTCATGTTTAACTTAGGATGTGCTAGAAAGCTTCGAGCATGCGCTTGCACTACATCCCTTGCCTTGGTGCGCGCCACGCCTCGGGCGCCCTTCTAATTCGCTGATTCATTTGAAAGCTCATTTAGAGGGAAGCGTGGTTTATAGATGCTCTAGTATCAGTCATCTTACGAAAACGTAACGTGCTGGCTATTATCCGATATTACCAAGAATCCCACTGTCGGCCACCGAAGTTATACCAGAGAAGTGTACACCCCTTATCAGCGCTGGTGGCGCTAGCTGACTCCCTGCCCCCATACCCCCGCCTCCAACCAGCTCAAAGCTGAGTACCCCCCTCCCACCGTTGTACTCGTAACAACGTAGGGTTGACCGCCCCGAACTCGAGTTTCACCATCTCAAGCTTATTCCACATCGTTTATTCGATCGCAAGGCAGGCTCTTCTTCTCCCTAGCGTTTACAGCCGCGCGCAGTCGCAGGTCCGCTGAGCGAATGGCGATGTCGTTAATGACATCAGTGGACTGGGTTTGGCCTCTTAACGCCCATACCAATGACGTCCAACGACGTCATCCAAAACCGCACTACCCTCGATCGATCGTAATCGCTGCCTCCAAAACCACACCCGATGATCAAATTGGTACGATTATTCCTCTCAAAAATGAAAGCAGAGGTGCAAGCGATCCGATAGCGAGTGGAAAAAGGAAAAGAAACCTCTAGGAAACACATAAAAGCTTCCTTCTAAGGCTTAGACTCGTAAGAGACAGACAGCGGATAAAGATGCTGAGCGCCGAATATAGGGAAAGAAACCGGTGATGAGAGAGAGCATGGGTATGAGCGGAACGGATTATGACACCAATTTTGGGTGGAAACTTGGTGACTAGAAGGGTTGCCGTGTGAGACATATCGGGAAAAGCCAACCTGAAACCTTTGAATGGGAATTTGGTACCTCAAGGTCGCTACGACCCGTATGCATACCGTCCCTTATCTCTCTACCCTTTCGCGCTAAAGCTTCACTCTGCTGATCTGGTCCTGGGTGGGGCATTTCGAGCAATAAACCCAGATTAAATTGGCGGGGTAACGGAAGCGATTGATAACGGCGTGGAAAGGGCGGATTTGGACATTTTTGAATGCAGCCGCGTCAATCGATGAGGCTACGTCATGATCTGAGTGCGAGCATGAGGTAACTCGTCCGTAAGTTCACATTCTTCACCACCAGATACTTTTGCAAGGTCCTAGCGCCATCGACGCGAAGTTTCGAAGCGCGACAACGGCACATTTGTTACACTCGTGAGCCACTCTATCCCACAGAATAGATTCTTTGACACGACCTCACCTGGGGTTGTTGCTTTAAAAAGTCATTGGAAACGTTTAAACAGCCAGAAGGCATTTTAGTGGTAGCATTTGCTTGGGAGGTACAGAACACCACAACTCTAAGAAAAAACTGCAGATGCAGACCACATAGGAATGCCGGCTTGGAAAGATCTCGTGAAACTGCCTCAAAGCATTTTATTTCAAAGTAAAGAACACTCAACCACATTCCACTTTGTCCCACGTGTCACCAGCAGACGTCTCAAAAGGGTTTTGCGTGCAATCACGTAGCTTATGCACAAATGACGGCTTTTTTCTGCAATTCATCAGTTTTTTGTGGTTTCTTTTTCTCTTCTCATCTTTGAACTCAGCGTGCTTATTCATTTTGGACTCGTACTTTATCTCATACAGCGACCTTCCGGCTAATGAATTAGGTCGTAGGCGTTAATCTGTCTGATGTGCCATGCATCGTTTTACTCAGGATCTGTCCCTCTTCCTTTTAAGTGCATATTTGGGCTGTGCAGTTTGTAGGGCCGGCCGATATGATATGATATGATATGCTAATATTCTTTGGGTGAATTTTGGGCACTATTGCACTATTACAACCCCAGTAGGGGTGAGATGGGTCAAAAAATAATTTTCGCTGAAACTTCGGCTATGGGGTTATCGAGGGTCCTGATCACGAATATGATATTCATTTTTGGCGCTGGCGCCATTTGGCGCCAGGTGGCGCCACAACTGATTCCCACTAAATTCGCTGTAAACTTCTGTATAGGGGTTATTTGGGGTCCTGATTACGAATATGACATTCGTTAGCGCTATTCGGCGCCTGCTTCCTGCTCGTCTGCGCCCTCGCACTAATTAGATCGCAATCAGGACTAAGCCTTTGAATAGTGGAGGGCTCCAAAGTGAGTAGGCCACTCCCCTGTGGTCTAACACACTCCAACTTTTGCCACACGGTGCGTGGTTTACCCACTCCGGAGTTTCACTCCCCTCCCCTAAGCTTAGTCCTAGGCGCTATAGGTGAGAAAGCTTAGAAAACAGAAAATATGCGTTAAACAGCACGAATGTTAAAAACCAGTGTCATATTCGTGATCAGGGCCCCAAATAACCCCTATTCAGAAGTTTACAGCGAATTCGGTTGTAATCATATGGCGCCAATTTGGCGTCAGCGCCAAAAAGGATGTCATATTCGTGATCAGGACCCTCGATAATCCCATAGCAAAAGTTTCAGCAAAAATTATTTTTTGACCCATCTCGGCCCCCTCTGGGGTTGTAATAATGCAATAGTGCCGGATATTGTATCATTCAACCGATCATTTCTACCTAGTTAGTCGAGGCAGGAATTGATTCTGAGTTTCAATATGTTAGACCATTTGCATGGTAACGGCACCTTTTGCTGCTGGCCCGCCCTCACTTCTAGACTAGTTTTAATTGTGGTCAATATTCTTGCTTTCGGCTTTTGTAGTACCGCGAAGGGTGGAAAAGGATCGCATTTGATCCATTATTGGGAACAGTGTTGTGCTTGAGGGACAGCATGAGAGTTTGGTTACTTCTGAAATAATGATGGCTTATCTCTGGGAGCTCGGCGTTCCAGTCAAATCAGTGAATAGAATTCCGCCCACGGAACAATGTCAATGTTTCAGTATTATAGTGCAAGCAGTCGTAGTCATTCATCATTGTTTGGGGTCTCTCGCCCCTCAACTAACTTACTGTCAGCCTCAGGTTCTGATTGATGCCAATTAGAACGAGAGTTCTTCCCGTTCAGATGTATTTTCAACCGAAATATTAAACGTTCCCTAGGTCACTCCACTTTGAGTTGTAATATACCCGATTTCTTACTATGGGAAGAGAGATGCAGGCAGCAAGAAGGAACACTTGATTGCATGCGCTCAGAGACTCCTCCCACCTTCTTTCGGGCCAGTGTCTCCGGCACGCCGCCTTTACTGCCTAGTTTCCAGTATGAGACTTAATCTTTTTCTTCCGTATATTTAAGTCATAGGAGATAGATATCCACCTTAAAAAAGGAGAAGGCCTCCCATCTCTGTGGTTCCATCTTATTGCCTAATATTCTGTGACTCAGAGTCTATAATTGGTACTAGATTTGTGGGCGAACGCTGCTATAATTTTTGATATAGATCGAATGTTCGACATATGGAGAGATCTATCAAATGCCGAATACTTTGCTATCCTCCAACAGTTGCGTACTGTCGAGAGATAGTTTGATCACAGAGTGGCCATTTTCATTCATATTCATTTGGGATGAATTCATAACGATTCGCTGTCATTTGCAATAGGAAAACAGAAAGTGCATCAAGAGTATCTGGCCCTTCAGAATCTGCAGTGTATTTCAAAAATGTAAGAGCAGTTTCATTTACTTTTGGGCACTCGTGGAAATTGCTGCTCCGCGTTAGGGTGATGGATTCACGGCTCGATACATGTTTTATTGAATTCAGCATACTCTGAAGCATAGTCATCCATTTCAGAGGTTATTACGATGGAAACATTTTTGTAAGAAGTTTGCGAAATCCTCCCGTTTCAGTTGTGTAAGGTTGGTGTCAGAGTCCGCGATCAATTGCGCGAATCGCGCGGCTCGCAAAAATCGCAAGTGCATCTTTTTGAACATTTGAAACATTGAGTATGATACAAGTAGGATCATAAACAGAGTCGTCATTCAACTATCACCGTCAAGCAGAAATGGTGGGGGATTGGAGAGCACATCGCAGTATTGATCGGGGCACATTTGAAATCTGTGATCGTGCGCCGCGGATCGCGATAGCGATCTCCAGAAACAGTCTAAGGGGCAGCAATTTGAAAAGCGTCTGCAGTGGAATTTCTTCTTCCTTCCTCCCCATTTGCGATTACATGACCGATTAGCGAGAACACTTTTTCAATTATTCTTTTCGATCCAAGTTTTCCACCTGCGAAAGTTCGTGCGAGGGTGAAATGCTTCGTAGCTGTACAATGTGGTGAATCTTCTGGCTGTGTTACCAAGTTCATAAGGGATTTGTGGAAACAACAGCGTCTTTAGAAAGCCACAAGTATTACTTCAATATGAAGTGTGATATCCAGCAATCTCTTTTCACTCTATCCGCCGGTCAGCCAGGTCCGGCATAGGCTTTCACTTTCAGCATCAGAATACTATCTGGATTACTGTAATACAACCTCTATTGTGCGTAAGTAATCGATAGAAGTCCGCTTGATTGAAGCTAAAACAGCTCCGCGCACCTACATAAGGAACAATGAGAGCGGATTGTCAGCAGATGTCCACGCATGAGGAACGCGCTTCATTTCGGTGAACGCAGTTGAGGCTCCGTCTGTTGGTTGTCTTCAGAATAAATAAACAGTTTATAAGGCTTGCTGGATGGATAGCAAAGCTGATAATCGTGATCGCCAGGTTTTAGTGATGCTCGGCTTGGTCACTGGTGGTGACGATGGTCCGAACTGCATAGTGCGAATGCTGACTCTCTCTGGCTTGCATGTCGTGTGAAACGGACTCCAGGGACGATGAGATGTTCTTGATGATGAATTACTATCGTACTTATGGGAAGATCGCCGATAAGATTTCATCTTTGTTAACGATTGCGATACGACCCACTTCAACCGATCTACCCATCAACGGTTAGCGTCAGCAAATGTGTTATGTTGGAAGCATCCAGTTTAGATCAATGTTTTCACATTGGCGCCTGGATCATCTGTTGAGGCAATCTATGCTATTGGCTCTCGGCAAACTGTGGAAGGCCTCAGGTGTTCTACTAAGATCCTTTGACTTTCTTGTCTTATCGATAGCATATGAAAAATTCTTGTCGTCGTAGTTTTTTTTTGTTGCCCTCCCATATTGGCTGATGTTGAGAGAACTTCATATCTTCAACTAGCAGAGACGCAACTCTTTGGCAGCATCCGGACATCTACCGTACGCAAAGTTGAAATTTAAAATGCAGAAGTTTCTCGCAAATTCTCATCACCGCCCAGTAAAATTCTATGGAGATTCTATAAAACATTCTACGCAGCGACATCATTATAAATTACTGTAACCCCAATTTCCCTCATTGGCCTTTATCATTTGCATCGATGAATTTCTCATGTAATGGAACCGCTACATAGGCAGTAGATGTGTTAGTTCGCTTATCTTATCACGAAGGCTAGTGCACACTTCCGCTGGATGTAGTTCCTATTTATCAACAGCGTTCTTCAATGCGGTGGATTTCTTTTCTATTTCCGCTTTGATTACAATCTTCAAGTTACTTTTTCAGACGTAGCGTTAGATTATTATGCTGGTAGAGGATGCTTGTTTCCCGGCTTCTTCGGTTATCTCGACCGCTTATACATTTCTCTAGCATTCAGAATATTCATTTATCTCGAGGTGGGTTCCGTTCTTTTTCTTTTTGCTGTTTCGTTTTCAGTCGCTCTCTCCAAATTGAGCAAGTAGTGGTAAGTGTAAATGATAGCTGCTCTCCACTCCATGGCTTTGTCATTTTTATTAGATGTCGGTCAGACTCTGCGATTGCATCGCGCGATGTAGTCGCTCTGCCTAGAGCGATTGCATCGCGCGATGCAATCGCAGAGTCTGACCGACATCTGAGAAAGGTTGCTCGAAATGAGGCGTGGATGGCAATGTTATTGACATGGCATCGTCTTTTCGATCTCCGCGGCCACTGTGCACATCTAGGATTAATAAAGGAATCTTCTTCACCGATTTCCCGCATAAATCGTGATGGGGGAACGTGCGGAGTAGGCGAATGTATAGGAATTATCAAGAGAAATGAGATATTAGGGGAACCCTAATGGGTATGTGGGGTCTTACTGGTAAATCTTCGACCCGAGCTCCCTGATTTCAAACCGTCAAGACATGCTCACGGCCTGTCATGACCGTGTCGACCGTCATGTGAAACACTTCATCGTGTCACATCGCACGATGGGACTAAACTTTGCAAGTCTCACGCTAAAGCTGCTGTCATAATCCGACCGGTCGCAGTCTCCGTGATTTTCGCGCGATTTGACAACTGTCGCGATTCAACGCGACGGGTCACCGGAAATCACAAGTGCCCGATCAATACTACAAGGTGTTCTTCCAATCCTGCCGCCAATTCTGCTTGATAGTGATGGCTGAATGACGACTGCTCATGATTCCACTTGTTTCATATTCAGTGTTTCAAATGTTCAAATGGGGCATTTGCAATTTTTGCGATCCGTCGCAGGTTTCGCGCAAATCGCGTGAATCGCGTGAATCGCGAAAATCGCGGAAATCAGCGAAACCTGCGACGGATCGGACTCTGACACCAGCCTAACTACCATAGCATAAACCTGTAGTATCCAACAAAGATTTATATGACTTTCAAGAGGCTTCACGAGTGTTGGAACATAGTTCTTAAAACACCAGGTTGGTCCCCCGTCAACCGCCGGGACCTTCCTTCTCTGCGTAAACTTTTCGCAAGGCGAAAAATCCACCGTCATGATATGATTAACGCAATGCCTCTACTACATGAAACTTCCTTTCGTTCCACACGCGCACCTCCACGAGGTTTTGGTGTCAAAATTGCAGTTTATAAACGAATGAATAGATTGTTTTGCTCACATCGAATGCTTCTTTTAATAATTCGTTAGTTTTATGTTTGTGTGTTTGTCGTTCAGAACACTATGAAATATCTAGGCCAATCTTTTCCCATATCTTCAATTCAAACTTTCTGATATAGGAGAAGGAATAGCAGAGGTGCAAATCAAAGAATGGTATGTTTTTAAATTATTTTCAATCCATTTCTGTGGCATTTCAAGCGGCATTTTCCAGGCACGTTAAGGAAGGTGACACAGTTTCGCAGTTCGATAATTTATGTGAGGTTCAAAGTGATAAGGCAGCTGTTACAATAACTAGCAGATATGATGGAGTTATTAAAAAACTGTAAGCTTGTTTGATGTTCTTATGACCAATTTTTGCTGAATTGTAGTAAATAACTACACTTTTAGGCATTATAAGGTCGATGATGTGGCCCGAGTAGGTCAACCATTAGTGGAAATTGAAGTCGACGAAGCAATAGCCGCTGAGGAAACCTCCGAGGAGCCCAAGAAAGGTGATGCTAAAAACGTTACTTCTCAAACAGGGGCATTTTATTCTCATTGTCCGCATTTTTTGGGGCCCTGCTTTCTTTGCAGTACTAATTGGATTGCGTCGCTCAATTATCTTGAAAGCACTGAGCTTCGTTAATTTCCCTTGAGATTTGCTCAATATTGCTCGCAGCTCTCGCTATCTTACCTCTTGGTTCTTCAAATTCTTGATGGGAAATTTATCAATTAAGTTCTAACATTATTTCCTGTTCCTTGGCTTCGGGGGCTTATAGTTTACGCACTTATCGTTACATTTTTTTGTAAAAATTCTTCGCAAGAGACCATTTACACGTTTCTCCAGCGTGTCCACCGTAATGGAACGAATATAGATTTGTTTTCTGGTCTACACCTATGGGAAAAGTAGAGGCTGATTAGTCTATTGCAGCTTCTATAATAGAAAGTTCAAAAGAAACTCCTGCTCCTGTAGCATCTCCTCCCAAGTCAGACTCTGGATCCGGCACTTCCATTGTCCAATTTAAACTTTTTGATATCGGTGAAGGGATTGCTGAAGTTCAAATCAAGGAATGGCGAGTCAAGAATGACATTAGTCTTTAACCTACCATTCGGGGCTCCGTGAAAACAAAGCAAATATTTAGGCACGTCAAAGTTGGCGACAAGGTTTCACAATTTGACAATTTGTGTGAAGTTCAAAGTGACAAAGCCGCAGTCACTATAACTAGTCGCTTCGATGGCACCGTTAAAAAACTGTAGTTTCACTTATATTCCATTTCCATTTCCTAGTTTTGGACTTAGGTATCAAAACATGAGTTGGTTTCAAAATCGCGTCTTTTTAGATATTATAACGTCAATGAAGTAGTGCGAGTAGGGCAGCCGCTGATAGATTTCGAAGTTGAAGGAGGGGTTAAAGAAGCGGAAGCTGGTAAAGGTCACGTTCGAATGTGTTTTTGGATTTGTTTTGTTTTTCATTCTTTATTGGCCATTATATTTTTTCTTTTTTTCCTAAATTAGGTCCAGATATGATAACCACAGGCACAGTCTTGCTTCCTTTAATTACTTCGCTTTAACTCTTCCTCGGTAATGTTATCGCTAGTGTGCTAGTCTCTGGCCGTTAATTTCCCAAGGGAGAAGCTCATCTTCGGTAAGGTTTCCATGTAATTTGAAAACCTGACTTTCTCTGCGAAATAAATTTCGATTGCTGTAAACCATTGCGTTAAGGGTTACTGTCGAAAGAATTGCTTTCGATGAGGGTTGTGTTTCTGGTAGGAAATGAAAGTCACTAGTTAGCGATGATTGTTCTTCTTGTAATGTTATCCCGTCGGACTAGCTTGGCCGTTG
This sequence comes from Ostertagia ostertagi, assembly GCA_036418205.1. NCBI lineage: Eukaryota > Metazoa > Nematoda > Chromadorea > Rhabditida > Trichostrongylidae > Ostertagia > Ostertagia ostertagi. The sequence continues at coordinate 10,692 of MU894954.1, forward strand.
ACGGACCTGCGTCTTTTGCATATGTGGGCTCTCATTAATTACTGCTCAAGATTGTTCTTGTATTCCACGGGAATGAGCTCATCCTCTATGTGTGAAGTGTTCGTTGTCAAAAATACCTTTTAGGTTAGCGGTAATATTACTATTTTATATACCAATCATGAATGTCGTGATGGTTAAACACGGCTGGTGTAAGGGCTTCCTTAGGCATGAAGTTTCAGTGATGAAGTGGTCAATAGGCATCTTTTAGTGTGATGTTGACACTTGCTACTACTTGCTTCGAACACTACGAAAACCGCCTGAGTGCTCATGGGGAGTGGTTTCCATTTAAACCTTTCCAGCGGGAGCGCTCTATAAAGTAAAGCAACATCTCGAAATGGTCAAGATTCCATCACTGCTAATGTGGGAGCGGGTGCACGAAACCCCTTCAGACCCTTTTTTGTTTCCATAAGTGTATGTAAGGGACGCACGCCGCGTTGTCGCCCATTCATAATATTAGCTCTTTAGCGCCGTTGTGCTACCGTTTTTCTTTCTTGGAACAAAGGAACGATAAGTTCTCCAAATTCATATAATTGGTTCCTCTACAGATTCCTATATTTCGGTACATTTTTGCTTTTGACACGTATCCTACAACTACAAAGCTTTCTTGGGTTACTCTCAGCCAGGGAGAAATCCAAAGGATTCCCTTATCTGTAGGAAAAGATACTATCCAATTCTATCCAACCGTCTGTTTTCGCGTAATGTTGATTCGATATTTATTATTCCAATAGAGTAACTTTTAGAGTTGTGTGTGCAAAGAATATGAAAAATACCACTACATATTCAGAGATGTTCCTGAACCACGGTCGGCTTTTTTAGTGTAAATTTTTTGTTACAGATGAGAGTGAGGCGCCCAAAGCTGAAGCTCCCTCAGCGGCACCTACAACTGCCCCTAGAACCTCATCCGACTCTGAAGCTCCAACACCTGCTTCACCTGGGAAAGTGCTTGCCACTCCGGCAGTTCGAAGAGTTGCTATGGAGAACAAAGTTTGTTTTATTTCATTTCTGTGACCTTCAGTTATTGATATGTCGTATCTCTTTATCTTTTCTAGTTTTCAAATTCTGATAGTTGGATACATTTGACAGAATTTTTTAATTAACCTCTGAGAAAGTTTTAAGCGAAGGAAGTGAAATGCACCAGAAACAGTAACGGCGGATACTTTGACCGCTACTGTACATGTATTTATTACGTACTGTACATGTATTTATTCATTACTTATCTGTTCTGTCATTGAAGTTCCATTATATTGAGGTGTTCAGGTCGACCTGAGGCAAGTGAAGGGAAGTGGGAGAGATGGACGCGTGCTGAAAGAAGACGTTCTCAAATTCCTTGGTCAAGTAAAAGAAGGTGAGTTCAAGACAAAGCTCTTGTTTTGTTTCGCTGGAATCTGCTGTTATCAACAGTTGCAGACTATACTTCTGGTTCCACCAATATCCGGTACTCACCAGCGATTGCAACTCAAGCTAAAGTGGTTAGGATATCTAGTGGTTTTCCTGCATCTATTCTATTATTTTCATTTCTCGGTTTAGTTTTCTCCGTTGTCGGAGGACCGCGTTGTTCCAATCCGTGGGTATACTCGTGCAATGATCAAGACAATGACGGAGGCGCTGAAAATTCCCTCACTTTGGTTACGATGATGAGGTACGTAATTTCGAATACACCAATTTTTTCCTATACTTTTGTTTATTTGTGATAATGTATTTCTGGCTCAGTGTCGATTTTATAATTGAATATTAAAGGTCTGTGCGGATGCGCTTATTGCTGTGCGGAAGGAGCTGAAAGAACTTGCGAAAGAGCGCAATGTAAAACTCAGCTACATGCCTTTCTTCATTAAGGTGAACTGATTAACATAATATCGAAGTTGCTCGGCTTGAGAATTTACAGCGTACTGTATTTCTAGGCAGCGTCGTTGGCACTTCTTGAGTACCCATCGCTCAATGCATCCGTTGACGAAAAACTTGAAAATGTGATCTACAAAGTGAGTGCTTCTTGGAGCACATATTTCTTCTGGCTTGTTTGTTCAGGCATGCTTGTTCATATTTAGGCATCTCACAACATCTGCCTCGCTATGGACACACCTGGTGGTCTCGTTGTGCCAAACATCAAGAATTGCGAGCAGAGGTATTGAATTCTCATTGTTCGCCCTTTTAATTAATATGAATGAACTTGGGTAGATGGATGTGTGCTGCGGTTGTAGAGCAGATGACGAAAACTTTGAGGCTTTACAAGGAAATGAGAACTGCCCAGAGGTTGCTCATTTTTTATGCCCCGTTTTGATAGACATTACGGCTGTGACAGTTATTCATATTATAGCTTTAGTATTTCGGGAACCAGTGCGCGGTTTACTCGTCCGCGCAAGTCACGACATTTAATAATTGTCAAGAGTAATGAATGAGGCACTAATACAGTTTGCGTCCAATTCACTGAAAGATATAAGGAAAAGGGAGGAGAGTTCCTAGTCAACAACCCTCCTTTCGCCTTTCCTCGAAGTCTTTAAACACCCTTCAGATTTAATCCCGTACTCTTCAACTATAGCCACAGTTTGGTTACTGTTAGCATGCAACCTCTCATTTCTCACCAAATTGTTAGTTGAAGGTGGCCAGTTTCTGTGTGCCCCTTAGCATCTCCTAGAAAATAGGTGCTTTAAGCGCGCAAAAATGGTACAATTCCGGGGTATGGCCCCAGCAAAATGGGCGTTGTCGTTTATTGGAAGTTTATCTCTCTCTAATTCTCTCTCTCGTTCCCTCTCCTCTCTCTCTTTAGGCAGTGCTCCCATTTTTCCTAATTGGTCTCATCTGTTCCAGCTCAAGTTTGATGCAGAACTGAACTTATTTACTGGATACTTAGGTTGCCATGTTTGGTGGTTTATATGCATGAGGGTAATTCAAGATTTTGTTTCAGGTCGATATTGGAAATTGCTGCCGAACTTCAGCGGTTACAGGAAGACGGCAAGCGTGAGCGGATCGCCCGCGAGGATTTGGCTGGTGGAACGTTTACCATCAGCAACATTGGAACGGTATCATTTTTGCGCAACTTGCTCTTTTTGCTGAACAGTTACGCTCGATATCCGGGAGTTGGGGTAGGCGTGTCACCGGAAGTGACGTGCACTTGATAGAAGCTATGTGGATAAGCTGCTTCCAACATACATCGCTGGATATCAGCAAAGCATGCTGGCAACAGCTTATCCACGCAACTTCTATCAAGTGCACGTCACTTCCGGTGACACGCCTACCCCAACTTTCGGATATAGACTGTAAGTATTTGGTGTTTGCCATCACATGGAGTATTTAATTATTTTTAGATTGGTGGAACGTATGTCAGCCCTGTGATTTTCCCTCCACAAGTAGCAATTGGTGCTTTGGGCAAAGTTGAAAAATTGCCTCGATACGATGAGGATGACAACGTAAGTTATGGAAGTGATTTGGAGTTAGCGCTAAATTTGTTAAGAGTCAAAGCGAGCAAATTCGTACTTTAGCTTGTTCCGATGAACATGTTCAAAGTTTCGTGGTGTGCCGACCATCGTGTTGTCGACGGCGCCACAATGGCTCGCTTCAGCAACAGGTCTGTTATTTACTCTTTTTCTTTCTGAAAAATTGCTTGTTTTTTATTATGGTTGAGTGTCTAGGTGGAAGTTCTACGTGGAGCACCCATCAGCCATGCTAGCGCAGTTGAAGTGAATGCCTTATTGTTATAGGAATAGTGCCTAGAATCTCTTTTCACTGTAGTTGTTTTACGCCAAATTAACACACATTATCACTTGCGTAATTGTTGTCTATGTAATTGCTTAATGGTATACTAATACAGTACATAATTAGGTTATAGTCAAAAGAAAGGTGATTTTTGAGGAGAAGGGTGCATTAGAGATCTTAGGTGAACTCGTGAATTTGTTTATCGTGAATATTTAGTTGTAGTTTATCTTCTCGTGCTAGGCTCAGTGCCATAACTATACAATTCCAAAACTTCTATTCACATATCTTATACATACATATGCTCAATGTTAAATAGCATGTTTTATTGAATGAAGGTTATCATGTAAGAAGTTTTTCGACATGCCAGCTTTCTCACAAAGTTAGTCCGGTAGGGTACGTGTTTGCTCACGCTAATATGATGGTTTTCATATATGATATGCCCCCTCACTGCTCCAACAATAACTGGGTCCATTGTTCTTTGTGCCATGCGTAACCTTCATAAAACATTCAAGTTTTACCTCTGCTTGAGAGTAATTGATGTCAGCGCCCTTCCAAGGGAAACGAAACTGGATCATTCTACGGATGGGAGTGTGGGATGAGCATACTATAGCGCCTGATGAAGATTAAAGGGTTCTACGTTGACGTTGTGCCCGCGCATTCTACTTCCCTTCAGGATCAGGGTCGTAGTGGTATTTAAATGCGATTTGAGCTAGGCAGTGACAGCCATTGTAAAAGTAAGTGTTTTTGTCCTACCAAACAAGCATAGCGCCAGTTGAGCGACCCCGGGAGATGGCTTGGTTGATTTGGACGGCATATGACCTAGAAATCGATCCTCGGACCGTGCGCCTGGTAAGCGACATCACTTACATCCTTCCGGGGTACCCGACAGGAGAGCGGTTGTGCGGCGAAAAGGCGGAGACGCAGACGGGATCGCGAACGGGTCACTGTCCAAGACCATACAGTATGAACGTCGGTTTTTTTGTAAATGCTTGTTTTTGCCAGAACATCTAAAACCGCTAAGTAAGCTTTCCAGAATAGTGATTCTGCCAATTGGGTATCTATGGAAATGTAGGTAACCACAGGGAGCTTACCACCACAAGGATCTCCACCGAACTTCTATCATGCAATATTCCTCAAAGCGATTCCAGCGATTCCAAACTGACGGCGAGAGGGCTAACTCGCATTGACGCCATCATAGATCACGATCCCGTCCGATGGGTTTGGGTTACGGCAATCGTTTTCACTTGCCTACTACACTTGCCATCCCCGACATAATGCATGGCAATGAGGTCGGGCTATTGAAAAGTAGCTGCGATAATTCTCGATGTCTGCTAATTTTCAGAGAAGGAGATGTTGTGGTGTGTTACGTGGTAGTAGTGGTAACCAGAGTCTCTTGTGTTCATTTATATTTCTTAAGAACCAACAATTTCATTTTGCTGTGCAGAAACTGTAGCATTCGTTCTCTCATTGAAGTCGGATGCAAAGGCAGCTCAGTAGATTCAAGATAGGAGTGGTCAGGATGCCGGGATGAAAAAACCATGAGGAACTCCCCACCCGAGAAATGGCATCCACTTCCTGGCCCACTTATTCCCTACTTGGTGCGACTCTCATCCGTGTTACCTTCTTCAACGCTAATACTCTCTCTGCTAAATGGCTAGAGACCTGCGTGAGTGGTTAGCCAGTCGGTGGGCGTGCCGCGTCGATAGCGCCGCGGGAGGGCCATGCTAGATCGCCGGGGCATATCCTTCGCTGCGAATTGCGTGTCGGTCCGCACCCTTAGGGGATCGCCTGTCTAACCACTAGGAAAGTTTCCCATTCCTCGGTCTTCGACGATATCGTGGAATCCTTCTTTAGTGTAGTGTGGGTGATGTTAGGGGGTTTTTCGGACTGCTCCTAGAAGTGTGCAGAAGGGGTAAGAGGAGGGATGGTTGGGTTTAACAGGTTACTAAGAAACCAGTAGCAGTGTTGCAACTTCTTGCTGCGATACATTTTTCCGCAATACCGAGATATCCTGACGATTGGCGAAATCATCCTTTTCCGAGTCAAAAGTAGATAAGCCTGGGGGAGGTGGTAGGCTCCCTCACAATCAGCAGCTGAACGCGAAGTGCGCCCCTACAATCTCCTAGTCTTCAGAAAAGCTACACATTGTGATGATGCAGTCTACCGTACCCAGTATGCCTTATCATTGACAGAGGTTCGACTGAATGAGCTCCCTCCACCCTACTTGGGTTCTATCTGGGACTTCTCAACAACCCTTCTCCAGGTGTTCCAAGTAACCTCCTTGAAGGCATGCCCCAGGATCACATTGGAGTGGCTCTTGCACACGAGTGCGAATGGGCTGGCAGTAAAGAAAAAGGAAAAGAATCCGTCGAAAACGCTTCGGTTAAGGGCTCACTCACCTTTGTAATCGGCTGTGCTAACGTAAGAGAATGGGAGAGTGCGCGTGGAGTGAGTGTGAGGCGAGAACTACAGATGAGAGGGCGCCAGTTGTTAAAGGACGAATTCACGATTAGAATGAAGGTCGAAGAAGGAGTAATTCACCTAGTTGAGGGACCCGCGGACCTCCTGAGGGTGCGGACTGAAGCGCAATTGGCACCGAAGGAGTTGACCTCGGCGACCTATTAAGGCTCAATCTTGGCGCGGTGGGCCAGTGCACGCCCACCGATCATCTGATCACTCGCCGCAGGTCTATACGTGGCGAGTGATTAGATAGGTGAGAGAGCGTAGTGTTGAAGAGGGCACAGCGATGAGAGTCGCATCAATGCTCAAATCAACGGGCAAGGAAGGGGTCCCATTTCTCGGGTTCTGGGCCGTTTCTCATGGTTTTTCCTTCTTTAGTGTACCACTCACCATCGCTAGGTTAATTTGAAATGGGTTGCCTTTCCAGCGTGAATTCGTCCTTTAAGGCAAAAAATGTGCAGCGTCAGCAGCTTTTTTGCGAGGCCCAAGCGCTCTTGTCGGATTGGTTTCCCTGCACAGGAACGCCACATCTTATCGCCGTCCAGGGGTCTACACTACAGACGTACTAAAGGGAAGCGTTCACACGACCTCTGCCAGGGCTGTGCCTTTGAAGCAGCAACCACAAGCAACCATCAAATTGGTGAGGTAACAGTGGTCGATAATGTCGTTGTGGATGCCAACTTAGCCAACAATAAAAAAAGAAGCGCAGACCGCCAATGAGGCGTATGCAGGGTTCCCCTTCCTTTCCCTCTCGAAATGCGGAGTAGCGTTCTGGATGAGCTGTCTGAGCTGGCTTGCTCCACGGCTGCACTAACCCGCGTGTATTGGAATCAGCCGTTGCGGTCCACGTTACGTTCCATGTGGTGTGCGCGAGGAATCTCGTCCATTATTCTCACATTAGCCTTTACTAGCTCTATCCCAGCGTTTCTTAAATTCAGACAAGCTGAGGATAATGGACATACTCGTCTACAGCAAGATCTCCAAACCGTGAAATTCCCTCCATTCTCCAATTCTCCAAGCATAATCATTGATCCTTTTCGAAAATGCTAGCGACTCCACTCCATTTTCAGCACCCCACGCAGAAAGACAAAAAAAAAACTTCTCCCCACGTTCCCTCCGTAACGTTCATTGCTCGACTCATGGCATAATAACATGCATACCTTAGTGTTTTCTACCTAGCAGAAGAATGCTTCACTCTAAATATCCTTCTATTATATAAAGCGCTAACTTTGTGTGTCGGTTTGTATCTGTATGTGTGTGTGTGTGTGTGTGTATGTATGTGTGTCCGTCCGCAAAATGAAGTGAGTGAGAAGGAAGCTCATGGGATAAACAAACCGCTAACAAATCGGGTAGCTTACAGGATTTGAGATATCAATGTTTTGTAGCAGGATAGTTGTGATAACACTCTTAGGGCTATATAAACACCTGCTTAGCACACTTCCGTTCATTCCACATGGTGCTGCAGTGGCAGCTGGAGGGCAGTGGAGAGAGGAAGGGAGGATGAGGAAGGGAAGCGAAAAATCTACCGTCATATCATTGTGTCCCTTCTACTGTATGAAACACCATTGTGTTGCATACGCGCGTCACTTCCAGGAGTGTTGGTGTCACAGGAGGAAGGGACCATAGCGGAGGATAGAAAGCTTGCGCAGGAAAGGAAGGTCCCGGCGGTTGACGGGGGACTAATCTGGTTAATATATATCACACAAGAACTTGTGAATGGTGTAGTGGAGGTGGTGATTGACATGTGTTATGCTTGCCACACGCCGAGCCGAGGATTAAATCTCAGAATCGAACGCATTCAGGACAGCTTTCTACTGCATTCCTTCGGGATCACTTAGTTGGCACAGGTTTTGACTTGGAAGCTAGAATCATTTATTTCTTTATCGATTCGTCCAGAAAACAAGTGTGTGGTGCTATTGCATCCAGGCGAGGAAGTGGTGTGCATGGCGCCTCCCAAAAATGATTGATCAATATTTCGTTGTTTTGTCCTTTGCATAAGAGATGGGGATAATGGCCTAGGTCAATTTTTAAAGGCTCTTGTTTCCTCGAAGTCCTGCTTCCAGCATCTACCATCCATCTTAGCGCTATAGACGGAGTTTAGGATTAGAAAGCATGTTGTCAGAAGTATAGAGTTACATCTACAGAGTTACATTTACAGAGAGAGATTTACATAGTTAAGGGATGTGGTCATTGGTGCCGAGATGAAGTAAAAACCACGAGAAATGGTCCAGAACCCAAGAAATGGGACCTCTTCCTTGCCCGTTGATTTCGCATTGATGCGACTCTCATCGGTGCTGCCCTCTTCAACGCTAACGCTCTCTCTGCTAAACGGCTAGAGTCAGACGGTGAGAAATGGGCGTGCCGTGATACGAGCGGGGCGAGTGTGTCCATAGTAAGTTGCCGGGGCATTTTCTTCGCTGGGAGTGGGCCAGCACTCGTGGGGGTCTCGCCTGTGCCTCCCAAAGGGTACATTTAACCTACGATCTTCGATCTTATCGTGAAACTCTTTTTTAATTCAGAATAGGCAAGTATCCTTCCCACCAAGCACCTCTCCCCTTCTTTTGTAAGCTTTGTTTCTGTTTCTTCCTGCAATATAATTAGCATGAACGTGATCTGATCCAAAACTCTCTGTGGCGAATTTGTTAACGGCAGTGTCGCGGTTAAATCGTGATTAAATATGTAGCCTTGTCGAGCGTTTATAGCAGTGTGAGCTTCCAGAATCTTCAGCTACCAAAAAAAAACGAGCAGAAGT
>MU894958.1:0-17814 GCA_036418205.1 Ostertagia ostertagi
CTCAACCTTGTCCACCTTGTCCTCTTGTAAAAGATCAACCTCAATTTCTCTGTCCCACACACGGCCGAGCCCAGGAAATGTCTACGTTCTGACGATTGTGCACGTACTGATCCAGATTAGCGCCAAAGTTTAAGCAGAACCCAAACATTATTTGAAATCGTGACTTAATGTAGGTCCGAAATTCCTGGTGAGCTTGAAGAACAGCGAGTTACTCAGAAGCCTTCCGTAGCAGAGGTCATCAAAGTCCTTTTTAGCAAAGTCACCTATGAGAATATGACGGACCCCAAGAAGACTGAGAGCTTACCGTTTTGACAGCGACTTCCAATTTTGGAGAATCTTTTCGTACTATTTTTCCTCTACGTACTTCTCCACAGCTGAACCTACAGATGAGTTGATCGAGTTGCACGTGTTCCGCACGAAATTCCCATGACGCCAGTCCAACCCCTCTAAGCAACTGCACCTGTTGCTGCAATATAACAATTTACAGAACTACTGATGAAGGGGAAGGCGCTCTTGCACCAAGGGGGGGGGGGAATTGTTAAGCGTCTACATTGGAGGAGAGGTCGAAATTCGGGAAAATGAAAGTTGAAATGAAAACTGCTCTCTCCTTCACCTAGTCCCTGTAAGGCTTAGTCCTAGAGACCAGGAGTGATGAATGCTTACTGTGTTGTAGTCTGAGCTACTCCCCCACCCCCTTAGTACTCCAGCGCCAAGGAAAAGAACTCGTGTGTAGAGTTAACCGACCGATCTGAAGATCATAGGAATGATTCTCATAGTACGAGATCAGATCAGGGATGGAGTCGAAAGCCTTATAGCTGAGCACGTAATACTTTTTCTTCACCGATTGAACGATGATGTGCATTAGCTGCAAATAGTTAGCCATATTTGCTCCGTATCGGTGGAAGAGCTTTAGGATCTCGTTCCAGTAGGGGGGGGGCGTGGACATGTGTGCGACAATCGCCATGCCCTAATTCATCCAGTTTCTCCGCAAGAAAATGAAGCTACGAGCTGGGTGTAAAATCGGCAGCAAAAGGGCTCAGGCATCAAGCGGACACAGTTGCCCATCGAAAATGGGGCGTTATCGAAGGTACGGTGCATCATCTTCCAGACTTGTTGTGGGAGGGAGGAGCTCGGGCGAAGCTGGAAATTGCTCAAGCAAGCTGAAATATCCCTCCCCGCTCGGAGTAATCCCGTTTTCAACAAAAAGAACGTGTTTTACGCAGTTCCAAGTGTACTGCCACAAAAAATGCCCCGTACCTTACGATTGCGCCAAAAATGGAATTTTCGTAGGCGACAACAGCTTTCACGTCACACCCCTCCCTCACTAGACGAGATCCGAATGAAAGCTGATGTATCAAATGGAAAACTCGTACAAAGTCCATTCTGGCTTCGGGATCACGAGTTTTACAACGCGATCTCGGATCGTGCATCACAGACAAAACCGTCTCCAGTCTTGCACCCATCGTATCCGCCTGAACAGATTTAAAGGCAAAACTATGCTAGGGGTACGCCGACTCTTGATTACGGTAGGCGGTTTTCGTCTCCTTCTTGGAGTGAGAAGAAAAGTCGACTCACTTCGCTCAATCGTACGAGGAAATCACCGTGTTTTGTCAGCAGAACGGCGACGTCGTCACGAGGCAGCAGACCGTGGAAGTAGTCTTGCTCCATCACTGCCACATCAAACTGTAACAGTTGCCGCGCATCAGACGAGTGAGCAAAAGTGCCAACTTGGCAAAGCAACTGACGGATTCGGCAGGAGGAACACCTGTCTTGGGCATTCGCTTCGGGCAAGTAAAGGCGAGTTTGAGAATGAAGTGATGGAGCAAGCTGCCATTATCAACTCTATTATACCCCTTCGCAGATTCATCACGAATAAATGGTCTTCCAAACGGATATGGCACCGACTCGATATGTTGCTCATACAACTTCATTGGATTGTGTAGTGCAATAGAGCACTTACACCAACCGGCATTGCTGGAATGGAATTCGTGGATACCTCAAACAGAGGGCCCGTGCCCAAGCAGGGAAGAGACGCACGTGGATTGGTGACGAACCGCAGCGAGTACTGTGTGATGTAACAAACATTTAGCTTGGCGCTAAATCGCTTCAGAACGCGCTGCAACTCGGCCGCTGACCTGTGTGCGTCTTTGCCTTTTCGCCCCGCGCGACAGGCCTTCTTTCTGCGACAGCGAATTTGTTTTTTTGTTCAATAACACTACGTGATGCTGACTTACAGCTCCTCCCAAATGGATTTGTTTAACGTACGGGTTGACAACTCCATGCAGGTGTTTCGCACTGGCCTCGTAGCAGTGCCGCCTACACGTCTGATCACATGCATGGCTGAATTTATGGCGCAAGAACTAGCCTTGGTCTGCACAAACCGGAAAAAATCACATAAAACCGAAGTTTTGAGGCTAACTGCTTACATGTACATGACTAATTTGCCGTACGGATTCTTCCTTCTGCATGCTTGTACAGCAAGTTATCACTTCATTATATAAACCAGAACTTTGGTGTGTCGGTTTGTCGGTGTGTGTGTGTCGTTCTGTCCGTCCGGACCAACCGCTCACAAAACCAGGGAGTACGAAGGGCAACACTTCGAGATGTTGATGTCATGATCATGGTAAGACCTATAGCGGTTCAAGCACACTAAGTCTCATTGTAGATGGTGCTGCCGTGGCAGCCGGATGAGCGGGGGGGGGTTGTGGGGAAGAGGGGTAGAGGGAAGGGGGCAAGGAAAGGGAGGCTGGAAGGGAGGGGGAGAGAGAGAAGGAGGGAGGGAAGTGGGAGAGGAGAAAGGGAGGGAGAACATGGCGCTGCCATGCGCCGGAGAGAAGGGTAGAGGAGGTATAACACATTCAATAGTGAGGTGGTTAATGGAGTACGTCATGCTGTGGTTTTCCGTGGTTCCTCCCTACCCTGTGATGCGCGCGATAGCGGGCGGAGCAAACCTAGGTTCAATTAATTTGGGTGCATTCAAGGCAGAAACAGGGGTGAAGGGCGCTGCTGCTACTCGTTCACTCTGCGGAAGGGATTACGCCAACTCTTATAGAATCTTCTATTATAAATCATTTTGCAGATGTAAAGCCAGGCAACTTGCACGAGTTTCGAGTGGAACTTCGGACACTTCTCATAGGTCCAGCTTGTACCAGGAACATTTCCCCGCTTCCGAAAACTGAGTCCATATGCTGTGATTCAAACATCGAATCACATAAAATTCCTCGTCAGCTCACAAATCCCTTTTCATTCATATATTTATGCTTTGAAACAGCTGCACTAAAAAGGTTGTAAAATAGAAATTAACAAGATCAAAGAATCCCTGTTGGAACTCAACTATAAATCCAACAATCGGGACACAATACAAAGGCTTTTCAATGACTAGGTTTCATCTAGGAATTCACAACACGTAGGAATTACATAATAAAGATTTCTCAGCACCTGAATACACAATGGCACTGCAAGGTTACTGAAATGCAGCTCAAACTTCGAGATAAAGGGTAATTCCACAAGCACCTATGTATGCGTTTGATGCTTATTTGCAGGGTTAACTTTGCTTGGGGAGGGGGGGGGGGAGGGAGGGGGTGGGTGAGCGACGCCGAAGCGGCGCGCGGCATAATCGTGCCCTCTCAGTGGGGTGGCGTAAACTCACAAAATTCAGCTTCTCATAGATGGTATGTGACTCCCCTAGCCCCCATTCCCTGAACTGCCTATACTTCCCCTGGCTCACAAACTCCTCGTTTGCCTACGAAAGACAGACTTATGCCCCATGACCATAGCGCTCCCAACAACTAAGTTAGCATCTTGTTGCGAAAATGAAAGTACATACAAAATGAGTCGTCAGCCAGCGAAAAATGGAATAGCGCGGCGCAGACACCATCCACATTCCCAACGGTGGGTGGCCGGAACCCGGGCAGGCGGCCAGAGCCTAAAAACAGTAAAACTCGAGGGTCACACGCGCTTTCGAGTTGCAAATCGTCTCTCTGGTCGCGGTTTTCCCCGCCTGACCACAAAATAAGCTCTTTCACTCAGCCTAATCGTGAAATGCACCTTCAACTACAAGATACAATAGTATCTACTCTGAGGGATAATAAATAGGAATTAAACAACAACAACAGCTTCAAACAATTGAAAACGTGATGATAAGCTGGTCTGGCAAATTGAGCGATCATGCAGTGCGGTTGTCGTCAACAGAATCGCCAAAGGTGCGATTATCTCACTGACAGACGCCGTTTCGAGCAGATTGACCGGGAGGACAAGATCGAGCTGGAAACCGATAATTTTTCACATTAATGACAAACTGAAACTCAAAGGCAGCGAGTAAGCCAAAGTTGGTCAGACCCAGAGGAATACTGTGCCGGGGGAGCAATCAAAAATGCGTCAATTGTAAGGCAGATTACTGTTCGAATTTCATTTTGGAGGGGCATGTCGTGCTCCATACTCTGTCGAGATGGCTTACCCAAACAGCCTAATCGTAGCCATGAACTCGTCCAGAATCTACGGACAAAATATGGATCCCACGGGTTTTGACCTGCACACCATTGAACACTCCAGGCCCATTTTGAATGCCCCAAGAACTATCTTACTGTCTTTGAGTTGCTTATGCTCGACTGGTGTGAAACATAATGCTGACTGCCAAGAGCTCTCTGTGGGCATAACCACCATAAGTAGGTTAAGCTTACGATGACTCACCACAATAGGAAGCTTTTCGTCCGTTTCTGTTTCCTATCACACGCACCAAGTATTTAGGACATTCAACTGAAATTGAAGTTGTTGAATTTACACGAAAAGACTGGACTTTAAGACCTGTATTTATGGCGGAAAGCTAGTCGTAAACCTACTTTCTACTGCTGCTGAGTAGGAATTGTCCCAAGCCGACGTGACAGAACAGCACTGGAGCACCTGAAATACCCATTACCTGAGACGTCTACATTCAAAGATTATTGATCTTGCGCGCGTATAATCGATAATTTCTGAGTTTCACGCGCGTGGGCGGCCCCGAAATGTTGGCCTCACGACTTGCTAGCAGTTTACTTTGCGATCAGGTAGAGGCGTTCTCTTGGGTAAGGCCCTTTATGAAGGCCAAAAGAGCGAAACTTCGTGACCACAAGTGGGTCGGTCTAACATGTGAGCGGGTACGCCGTTGTCGCGTTTCAAAAATACGATAGGGGCTTATAAATTGAGCCAATCTGAGCAAAATCGTGCGCATTACTTACTCCCATCCCTAGATTGTGTGAGCGGCGGATCAGCCCAGTAATCGCCACGATTGGAATAGTCATCCGAAATCGATGGAGGGTTGCGTCTCTGATGAATCGTCCTCTCTGAACTCTGAGGTATCGCGCGTGAGCTTTTGAGGCCTTCTTTCGCCACCCATGATTTTTTTCAGAGCCGAAAGAACTTCGAAACATGTTGCCTTACCTTAGTGGTTGTGTGTGGCATACAAAGGTAGCCGCTTGGACATGCTCGTGTCTTCTGATCGCATTGTACCGGCTCTTGAGTTGCTGGGTTACAACAGCACTGCCCCACGTTCATACCCGCCGTCTAAATATATGCTCAATTATCCACATAAAAAAGCCAGCGGCACGGTGTGTGAACGCTTCCAAGTTATCGAATCCGTTTTAGACACGCCATGCTCTTATTGGTCACGAAAAATTGCTGAAGTTATTGCAACCTCCCAACACACGCTGCATGCTTTACTAATTTTGATGCACATTCATGTAGATGAGTCTTTTTAATCAGGTAATTTGTCAATCGGTATCACTAATATTCAATCAGTGGATTAATGAAAAATAAAAAAAAACCCGCTTTTTTTCTTCTTAATACTCACCTTTACGGAGATGGCTAGATTTCTTGACGAGCTTCGAACAACAAAAGTAGTTCTTTTTTGAAGACGAAAATCGACATTGAAATCCATACGGACAAGTGCTGGACGAGCAGGGCTTCGGTTGTCCGTTCAGGAGATAAGGGGTCATGCCGGACGGACAATGTGCTGGAAGAAACCGGCGATGGGCTTAGCAGTGAAGTCATACATCAACAATTTACACACACGAACACGATATTACTAATGAATCACGCCAATCTAGATATCGTAGCAGAGCAGTATAGAGTAGATGATTAAATCAGTAATACGATTAAGAAAAAACTGCCCTCAAGAGTTGCATTTTGGGCAAGCGTATACGTGGATCTCTGCTCAGCTGCCTAAATAGAATGAAATATGATATAGCCAGAGTGAGATTAGCTACATTTTTCGCACACCACGCGTGGCCGATCGGTTTTCCTGCGCTGTGCGTCCTTAGTCCATCGGGTTGCTCGCCTTCGCCGCAACAGATGTTTTGTTTGATCTATAAACACAGGACCTTGCAAATATTCTCATTCCATCTACAATCTTTTGAAGAAATAAAAAATAATGACAAAAAAGAATCCAATCCGAAAAATTGCTCGGCGAGGGAGCATCATGCAAATGTTTTCATACACAATTCAATGATGGATTTAGCTAGTGACTCTACAGAGGATGCCCGAGTACTTCCCGCACATTGGTATGACATCTTCCGTTGAATTATCACCCCTCAAAGGAAGATGGTTTGAATAAACTGGTTAGAAGCCGAACTGGCGAGTTCGGAATTCTGAGAGACGAGAAACCTCTAATCTTAGCCCTTCAACTCATTTTTGCTCTTCTTGTGGCTATACGAGTCTCTCAAACCGGAGAGCCAACTTTCGTGAGTACGTTCAAAATACATCTTATGCGAAGAACTTTTGTACCAGCTTACGCTCAACTCATCATTAAATCTCCTTGTAAAGGACTCAGTGCACAGAACGAAAAATGCACTGGAAAACAGTCACCACGACCTGTTTCTGTTTCTTCGGTAAAAGCGAGGGGTGCGGGTTCGAATCCCGTCTGGGGCGAAAGTTTTGTTCACAGCCCAGCATTCTTGTGTCACTACGACCGTCGACACCCACTGCGAAATTTTCTAGGCTATACTGCAGATCTACTATAATTTTTATAATATATCGACTTCTCATGTGTAGCAAGTTAGGAACGACACTATCGACTGAAAAAGATACGCCCATTTAGTGGGGGCACGGCGGAGCGGACAAGGTTCAGGAGGTTACCTCGTTCCCTCTGGCCGTCCCGCTCATAATACCTTCACGTAAGCTATGCGGTTAAGCATTTTAACGTATGCGTCCATGCGTAAAGAGGAGACGGAAAGTCCATGGAAGGGCGAAAGGCCAAGCATACAGCGTTCACCGTCAGATGCGCAAAACACTACCTTTCTATTGGAGATTACATGCTATTAGCATTGGTCTGTAATTAAGTGCAGGGTAGGGAGGCAGTCAACGTATTCTCTTCGTCCTAAAGGAATCAGAATATTTAGGACATAATCCTACAAAATCCCCCTTCCCTCACCAAATTGATGATTGGCTAACTTGGCTAGGAAACGGCTCAGAGAATTCGATTCCAGAGCAATGTGCATAGGGAATGGCACTGCTTCCCAGTGGACCATTTACAAAAGCAGCCGGTGCACGCTTTCAAAAAATTCATTCCTAGGTGATAGTTGTACCTAGTTGTACCAACTGATAACAAGAAGCATCACACTAACCAGATTACTGTACTGGCAGTTGTAGCCTGATGGACATTCGTCTGCGATCGGACTACAGTAACGTAATCGAGTAGTTCCTCGCTCGAAGAACGCACGCTCACCCAGCACTGGGCACATCTCGGCTGATGACGTTGGTGGGCGGGACTTTGGCACTTCTGGAATGGATTCTCAATAGAACTAGGTATAATTTAATCCTATAAAACGGATAGTACCTTCATCTATTTTCACACAGTTGTTGCCGTCGATTCTCTCGCCTTTACCGCAGTCACACTTGTTGTTTAGACATCGCGAGTTTGAGATGCACTTAAATAGCCGTTGAAATGAGCTCGAACTAGTTGTTAACTTTTCAGCTAGCCATGACAAGGATGAAAGATTAAGCTGCAGGCGTCAATCGAACCCTTTTTCGGATGCGCTACGTATTGAACTTCCAAATAGAGCCATTTGGGCATTCGGATAGGGCACAGGCATATTTTTTTCCCTCTCCCCCCAGGCAACTCTCAGTACCAACAACACCCCACAGGTTTCAGGGCATGATAATCGGTTCCCAGCTAGTTTTCACCAAGATTTGATCGGACCGTGCGCATGGGAGGTTGCGCCACTTGCCAGTACGCTTGATATTATACTAACACTATGGATATCCTAAAAAAAAATTAAGCAAAAGTATATGACAGTCACCTGAAGGGAGCTTTTGCACGGCTCTCCAATAGCCGCACGATTGACACAACGGCCATCTAGGATATCTGGAAAGGAGGAATTCATTTATTTGTGAGGAATTAATGCCTTCACTGGCCGATAACGGATCGCATGCCTGCGACGGCCTATACGCACACCCTAGCCGATAAAGCCATGGAGATCCTTGCACGAATACGCTGCGCTCTTTTTCAGAAAGCTGTGATACTGGCAGCTACCCGTGTCCCTTAACCGCATTATCAAGCGGAGGGATAGGTCAGGGAGCAGGAGAAAGGATCGAAATAGAAATTAAATTGAGGATGGAAGCTGAGAATACCGCAACTTCTGGCAGCGTTAGCAGAGGCAGTTTAAGTGCTTGAGAGCTTCTACAGGTCTTCGAAACAATTGAGCTATGCCTCACCAATACTCGAGAACAGTCCCAAAAGTTACGATCTCGCAGTCTATTCCATGAAAAGGATTTACTATACCCATCTGCGCGATATGGCATGAAGACTGAGTGTTATCCGTACACTACTTACGTTACCCATACTTTTCGCCCATATGTATGCGCCAATTTCGGCCTTATTTATTTTATAGTCGAACACAAATCTCAACGCAGCTGCGAATATGGATGGCACTCGGAGGCATGGCGCACTCCAACCCCCTCAAAAAAATCGGCAAGGCCGAGGCTCTTTTTATAGTTCACAGATAATCTCGGAACCCATACCTGATTCGAATTGCATTCTGTGGAGACGCACTCGCCAAGTACAGCATGTTGACCCGAGGCACATCTGTTGAAAGCAGCAATTCACTCAATTTCCCTCTTTTTGTCAAATAATGTATTTGCAATCGGTTTTTCAAAGTAAACTACGAAAGTACCTGCAAATGTTGGACTTGCACTTGCTTCCACCGCCGCAATCCTCATCCCCATGGCACGAGCCACCAATAGCCATGTGCACCACACATGTCCCATTGATCATTTTCTCGTTCTCAGCGCACTCTTAAAGAAACACAACTTTCAGAAATCCAAAGAACAACAAGTATTCCTAGATATTGAGAATGAAGTGGGAAACATTTCGAATTTCTGAAACTGGGGATTCTCGGAAACTAAACAAAGGAACACTGAATTATTGTTAGGCGTGGACGCGGGTTTGAAACTGTTTTATCACGTTGGGGAGAAAAAAGTGAAATTATGATTTTACAGCTCGGATAAAAAAGTGGTAACAATATTTGCCGAGAAGGTTCGAAATGAATGAAGATTTCATGAATTTCAGAAAACCGAAAATAATACCCAGACAGTCGTGAAAGCCTTGTGAACAGGAAAATTCTAGCACCTTACGTGGCTTTACGCTCTTCATAATGAGTTAGAGCGCGAACAAGTTCTTGAAGTTATACTTTTTACATATGGAATATAACGCATTCCGATGCAATATACAAGTAAGGTGGGCAGCTTTTCACGCATGTCAAGTGACTGCCCTCACCCCCAAACCCCTAGATTGGCTACACTCCCCCTGGCTCACGAATTCCCCGATTCTCGTGACAGTATAGTAGCGGGCAGCAGTCCCACTTACATTTATGCTTAAAAAAATGCGCGTGCCCACCCTACTTGTATAGCACCCGTTTTCAATAAAATGCAAATTAAATCTTAAATAAGTGATTTATCGCTAAGTGGGAAATCGATACAAACAGCCTCGAAGACATTAAATCAGCAGCGATATCGTTAAACAATATCGCCTTATACTCCTTCGTAATGGACTCAGTCGGGTGGAATCTCACCGTTCTCCTCTTTACTGCAACAGATGTTCTTTCCGTTTCCGTTGACGCTTCGAACACATTCGAAGCCGTCAGCGCACATGTCCGGTCGAAACAATTCTTGCGCGGTGACGTCGACAGCAAACTGTAGGCACTCGACTCTCTGGACATTCACTGAACGGGGGACCGATGCACAGGAATGGACGCTCAGTTATGTACAACCTTGGATACACTCTCCAAGCTATCACATATTTTGTTGGCAGCCGGATCCGTAACTAAGGAATTCAGTCGCTCAGAGTCTAGCAAGCTCTTCGAGGTGCACCGCAGAATACTCAATCTCCATTCAACATGATAGTGGAGCTTGAGGAAGTACTTCACATCCCTCTTCTTTTATGACATAAGGACTGTAGGCGATGAATTAGGTGATGAAGACCGTATTTATTCGGGTCCCCAGACAATCGGGAACGACCCCTGGATCTGAAGCTTGGTCAAACTAGGGGGGTTAAATCCTAGGCCCAGTTCAGATAGCAGGCCGATGCACCAGTTATTACTATTTTATTATAACCACAAGCTGTGATCTATTGTAGTAGAGTACAGTGAATCAGTCGTACCTCCACCCTGTCCACAGCACTTGGAATTGATTTCGCTTCGCTGAGAACTGACAGAAGAAACCAGTAGGGCAAGAATTCTTCTGAAGTCAAACAAATCATTACACTGACAATAGAACAGCAACTCAATTGCGTATAACAAGCCTTAGATAACACACTGCACAAGATGAGAATTGGACTGTAAGAGCACCTAGTTATGTTTTATATGGCTACTTACTTCGCCTGCGGTGCATATCCGTGGCTGATTTGTTCGGCGGTCAAGCAGTGCAAACTGTTTCCGAGAGCATCCGTCTTCTGAAATGAGTCCTTGAATTAGCAAAAAAGAGAGAAAGAGACGAGTGCGGTCGTGAGCGACCGCGTTCCGGTTCAGGTCAAGCTATACGATCGGTCAATGAATAAAGCCCCTGCGCCAGAGTGGCTACAAGGTCGGTCGCATGTGGTACTAACTTCTCCTTTTTCACTTAAGTGGTCAAGCGAGTTGCGCGTGTGAGCGGTATAAGAATGGATGTGGCCTCACTCAGCAGCCAGGTCCTGTTTAGTAGGGTTTTTATTTCTCAGCGGCGCAACATGCAAAAGTTGTGCCAAAAAGCCCTGCAGACCTAAATGAAGATAGATGCAAAAGAGCGAACTAAATATGAATGCCTTTATTAAGAGCTTTTGACAATTTAGTAGGTTTCTGGAACAGCCATGAATGAACCCAGGTCAGCACTTCTATTCAGTTTCGTTAGCGCTATGTTGTAATCGTGCCTAATGTTGCAAGCGGCCGTGTAGCGCTGTACGGGATCAACGCCGATACGACGTATTGCTTCATCTTGCCCAAAGCCGCATTTTCATGACTCAGGAAACAGAAGGTTCACCACATAACCACCTAAATTCTCACTCTATCAAGACGCTTAAAGGAATCTTCCACGGAAAAGCTCCGCCCTCATTACCACAGAAAACGATACCTTAAAGGAATCTTCCACGGAAAGAGTGATCATTTTGTCTTGTGTGTAGGATTAGTATTATCGAAACTAACGCTTATGTTCCGTTCTTTTTGCTATGCTCATGAGGCTAGGGGCCTAAGGGGTATCGTTTTTCTGTGGTAATGGAGGCGGAGCTTTTTCCGCGGAAGATTCCTTTAAACCGGCTAGATTCCTCAACGCGAAATTTTGGTGTAAAGGGCGTTGTTGCATTGCATACGTTCTGGCAATACGTGCTCGCTCTGCCCAGGATACTACCCAAAAATACAAAAGCCATCGCCTCACTATTTTTTTTGGGTTCTGTCTGCGAATCGGACGATGTTCACAGCACTGAATTTACTGATTTGTCACATGACCATTGACAAGTGTACTCCGATGGGCAGCTCATCTCTGAACACAGGTGAATCTCATACAAATCCTGGTAGATAAGTAAATATACAGAACTAAGTACAAAGAAGAATATTGCATTATTACTCCCCATTATTGAATAGCAAAATAAAGACGGAATCGTCCAAAAGTTACAATTAATTGATTGGTTAAAAATTAAAATTTCCATTCGGTGATTAAAACTCAGCAGGTCTGAAAATAAGTCTGGTGGACCTAAATCAGGCTAAGTTGACCTACCGATTAGTCTACAATTTCAATCAAACAACGTACTTGATCTGGAGAAAAAACCTCGAGCTGAGGTGCAACACGAGAATTCATATTCTTTTTCAACCGATCAATGTAATGCGCAAATCATTATCACCAACCTAGTCATGTCCTGCCTGTGGAAATAAACTAACAATAATGCATCAATTCGTATCTGAGGCTGTACTTTGTGAGCAATGAATGAAAGGTTCACTAACGGTCAGCGTTAAATGGATCACAGCTTTTGACCTGTCCGCTGGTGATGTAAGCGAAACTGCGCCGGTGGGCATCCGTCTGAAAAATTCAGTTTTTACAAAAAATTATAGATCCTCATGAAGCGGTGGGGTAGAACTTCTAGGGTCTTTGTATTTTCAAGGTTTTTGAACATGAGGTTCTCAAAATATGAAAAATGGAACACCCACCTCTCGAACAGATCAAATTTAGAGCCAGGCCGAACTATTTTCTGGTAGAAAGCTCTGTAGGACCAAACCCCTCCATGGTGTCCGTCCAGTTATGATAGCACGTATTTGTAGGTAAAAAGACTGGAAAGCGCACCGTTAATACCCTCCTGTCCTTGCCGGCGCAGCAGTAGTAGTTCATCGTATCGGGCTGTTGTTGGCATGTGAAGCCCTGAAAAGCGCTAATTCAAAACGAAGGGAAGCAAATGATTCGCTTCGAGAAGTACACTCCTTCAATTTTTGCCTAGATGGACCAGCACAGGTCATAAGCCTGACACCCACCCAAGATTTTTGAACTCATACTCATCGCTCAACAACGATCATAGCGGTAAATATAGGTAGCTGAAGGACAGTTACCGTAGGAGCGAGCCTAAAAAATCACAAAAAATCCAACCTGCGGACAGAACGCGAAACCTTCACTGGAGCAGGTGGTCGGCATTTGGGACTTTTCGTCGAGATGATAGCTCACTCCACCAGGACAAATCGCTAAAACAGACCAGACGGTCAATAGTGCAACCTCGAAACTGCTATCACCCCGGGACTCACCATGATGACTGCAGCAGTATCCTTGGAAAGCGTTGGGAACGTCACTCTGGCAGGAGTACGATGGCGGACATCCTCCTCCACCAAAAGTAATGTGACACTGCAACAACGGACAAATGGACAAATGCGAAAAGGGATTTTAGCCAAATGTGGGCCTGCCCTCAGACGCTGGCGGAATGGTCCTTCTTATAAGGCGCCACCAGAGAAGCTCAGTCATAGGTCCTGAAATCCGCGATGGGAGAGGTCGTAGTGGGGGGGGGAGGTCCAGAAAGTCTATGATTTTTGAAGAGTCACCATTTAGGCGAGTACTCTGAAGGACGACAGGGGGAGGTATCACGCCAAGAACTCCTTAGCCTGCTTGTAGAAGGTCCCAGGCCCTGCTAAAGTGGTAAGAAGGGGCTCTTTGAACATCCTTATTGTTAGATTGTAGATCTCACCTGTAGTGGCAGCTGTGTCGTTGGATAGCGAAAGAGTGCTCGACCAGCAGGACACAAACCTGGAAAACTCGTTTTAATCAGCCTAAAATCACCGCTTCGACCTTCTGATGAACATACTTCCACTGATGCTTCCGCAGCAGTAGTATTTGTGATTGTTCTGCGAGAATCGACACAAATAGCCTGCAGGGCACTTTCTGTCGGCTGCCATTGCACATTGTCTGGGTGTCGATGTGATCGGCTCCACATACGCCTTTTCACCGATAGGGCAAACGCCTGAAGCATCATCGGATCGGTCGAAAAATGGTTTAGCATGAGATTGAGGTGAGATGAGGATGAGATTTGCTCCGATTTTGCTTATATTCAGACCAGGGAAATTATTCTTGACCATAAACTTCAAAAACATCCGTCCTACTAGAGCTGAGGAACTCACCCATGCTGTCTGACCCACAACAGACGTGTTCCTGAGTAAGAGAGTTCAATGTGCATTCGTAGTTTGTCGGACAATTATTGTGCAGAGCGGTGTTGCAGAGAAACGGACGATTTGTGTTGGGGTCCTAAAAATGAACGGTCTGGTAGGAACAGCAAAGGAATGTCGGGCTAACACCAATTCTTTTTGACCTATGTGACCTTCGTTTATCACCTATATGTCATGGGGTCAGATCACCAACGGTCATTCATGCTAGTTAGATCAGTGGTACTCCATTAATTGGACTGTCGCGTAACTTGAGGTATTCAGACCGGTGCTGTGTTTTGGTGACACCCGTCTTTGAAATGCATTGGACAAAACCAATGTTGAAACCGAGTGCTTCAGATATCACGCTAGATTGCTCACATTTGCCTACATATCCTGATGGCCAAAACTGCCCACCCGAAAGGTTTCAACTACCGGCGCTGCAAACGCACTCAGGCCGAACGCGCGTTTTCTTTCTTGGTTTGGTACTATTATTCTGGCGCCTGGCGGCAGTCGAACGTCATCTCCGAAACGGTTTTTTGTGCAGTATTTTTCTCAACCTAACCAGGTTCCTTCAAATATAGATATGCTACCCATTTTACCGTATTTAAATCACTGAGTTCTGAAAAATCAAAATATTTAATTTGTGAATTTCACCGGGGGTGGAAAAGAGAGCACGGAAAACTTTTTGGCACCCTTATGCCTGCACTTAACTATAACAATCTACTCAACCATGGTTTATATCAAATCCGCTAAACCATTGTATGCGAAATATGATTCATAGGATTGACAAAGGGAAGAATACACAGTCGAAGCGCCATTTGTACCGACGTTCTACACCTCCACTGTATTCTTGTACGCCCATCTCGACATCTGCTCTCAAATCTGCGAAACATTTCGAACGTAGCTAGACCGAAATATGCAGGCCAGGCAGCCAGAGCCCGGTCAGCAAGAGTCCGCAAAATCGTATACTCTGTCGAGTAATTTGTGTTTTTTGACCAACATCGGGGTTAAAGACCTTTCCATCCATCTACGCCCATCAGCCGCTATCAGATTCAGGGAAACAGCTGCAAAGTCTTCAACATCTGTGGCGCTCCCTGCAATGAACGTCCCTGGCACTCTACGCATCGGTCATTGCACATTCTTTGCCGAGACAGGCATACTTTTTGTTCAGCGCACAAACAGCCTGGTTCAAACTCTAAAAATACCCCCTAAAGTTGACAACCTGGCCAGCACACGACATGGACGTGGCAAATAGCGTCACAGTGTCCAAACTCATTTGGCAGCTTTTCCCATATAGATAAGGCAGTCGCGATAATTAGCAGCACAGATAACCTTTAACAAGGTTCCAAGAAACCGCAGCTGAGCAGCCTCGATAAGAAGAGTTGCTCACGACCTCTCGCTCGTCGGCTCGGGCCGTTGCCATGCACTATCTCGCTTCATAACTACGTCCAGAGAATCGTTTCGCAGATTGGAGAACAGATTCGAGATCAGCGTCCAAACACACATCTAGTGGCGTATAACTCGTTACAAACGGCCACTTCGACCTGGTATCCTTCCCTTGTGAGTTGCATCAGGTCATTGTGCAGTGCATTCCATGCATTGACCCAAAATTATGGCAACATGCTAGTGGACACTGGAATGTGTCACGGCGATGTTTTGGCGCGACATAGGGAAGGGTGATACTCTAGCTACTAGACTGGACTCCAGCCGAAGCAAGTAACTCGTCGCTGCTTATAGGAACGAGATTGACCAAAATCCCGGTCTGCTGACTGATAAAAAATGTATGAGCGATGACGATTCGTAGTAAAAAAGGAGCCTCCCACAGATTCAGAGGGTCACTGAAATCCGGAACAACTAGAATATGAAATCTGAAGGACTTCACTACCTCATACGTGCAAGATGTGGTATAAGGGAACCGGGGATGCACAAAAGTCTCAGGACGAAACAACTCGACACAGGTGATTCGGCGGGGACATTGGGAAAGAAAGGCGCCGCTGTCCGGAGCACCACAATTCCTCTTATAAAAAGCGGAGAAAGAAATCGCCATATTTAACGTTGAGTGCCCCTACTGCCCCGAACCCGAGTGCAGTTAGCGCGTGCCAGAAAAAGAAAACTTATTTTTAAATACTCGGCGGCAGCCATTCCAACCTTACACTGTATCTCCATCTACTCCTGCACTCAACGAACTCACACCGATCAATGTTTGAAAAAACGATCAGCGATGTTCAACACACGTTGACGTAATATGTAACAGGTCTGCAGTGCCACGTTGAAGTAGTACCTGCAAAATTGCAAGTAGGAATTGAGCTCTACTTGTGAAAGGATGAAACAACACAATCCAAATTCGAAACTCTCACAGCTAGGAAAGAATAGGAAAATTGCGGAAGATGCGCTCACCTTGTTTGACCGCTTCCACTGCTGCATTTCGGCAGCATGCCCATCTGTGGTGGTTTTGAACATATCGACGCTAAAAAGTGAAAACACTGCACCACTCAAAGCAAAGACCACGTGGCTTGAGGGGTGATTCTTCAGTGCTTCCGATTTATCGATTTACTCCTAGGAATTGTTTGGAAAAATGAAAAATGAAAATAAAATGGCATACTTGAAGCAACGTCTTAACCCCGAGAAGTGGTGTACATCTTCACAACTCTCGAGTTAGTAATCTTACAAAATCGATACTTTTGAATCGAATCGCTATGCGCCGTTGCATTCTGGTGGGCGTGGCCTTGCGTGCGTCGCGGTAGCGTGGGCGAATGCTCAGTTACGCAACAGTCCACAAAAGCAAGCGCAGTGACTCATACAATTGGAATCAACCGTCATTTGTACCTAGTTTGACGAGGGGTGGATCGAATCAAAGTAAAGATAGTGATGGCTGGAGGGCGGTGCGGTTTTGATGACGTCACTGAATGTCACTGGTGGACTAGATCGCACTGTGGTGTGTGGTTGGAACCGCCTCTTACGCACTTTAAAGCAAGGGATTCCTAACGATGCTACGCAGAAAAGCTATGCAATTCAAGTCTTTTTATCAGTGCACTCTTCTCGAAAGAGATCTTCGGGCGGGGAGACTCAGCGACCCAATTTGTATTCGCTTTACGATTTCAATATAAACTGCTAACTAGTTATGCTATTGGCTCGGTCACGGCGAGTCAATTCGTGAAGTCCTTCAAATTCAATTTTTTTTCCAAAATAACTATACCAACGAACATTTAGTCGGGCAGCATCGTCGTTGAGTGACACCGTTCGCGTCCACCTGACTGCACTCATAGCCGGCCGGACACGGATCGGACATGGAACAAGAACGCATCTTCTGGTTCGTTCTCAGCGGTGAGCCACCGTTTGGACATACTGTAATGGAAAGATGGCTATCGGACGGAACTAACAAGTTAGTGAAGCTTTTTCACGTCACAGGGCTCCCTGTGAGGTTACTGTAAAAACCACATTACAAAGTCTCACCTGCTATCTCACAATAGTTTTGACATTTCTCCGCGGAAGGAAAATTATTTGAGTTACCATCACAACCGAGGAACAGGAACGATTGGCATTCCTAAAGTATAAATTTCAATGGGGAAGACTTCAAAAGTGTCCGGTGCAGAAGCAAAATTTGAATTTAATAACAGTTTCAGCCAAATTACTGAGAAGTCGTTGTCCTCAGCTTTAGCCGTCTAGTTAGGGGTATGTTGTCTGCTGGCAGTAGCAGTTCTGTACT
>MU894959.1:0-11991 GCA_036418205.1 Ostertagia ostertagi
AAATGTGTGAGAATCCCAAATTCATGGCAAAGTCCGAACCCATTGCAATTTTTGATGTTATCAGTCAGTGCGTTCGCCCTCTCTGTATTTGTCCTTCGAAGCGGCGCAGTGAAGCGCATGGTGGCAGTTTTTGTGCCACCTGCAGGACAATTCCATTGCACACTATTTCTAACGCCTCGTTCAGTAAGCGGTGCCGTTACGCGAAGCCGTTCAACTTCCGGTTCCTTTTGTCTTTTTTAGCAGCGACCTTTTCGTGGACCGCCTCCATTACATCGAAGACGATACTTTGATTGTGTTTGTTCATTCGTTTCAAGCGTGTGGCAATCCTTTGACTTGAACCCTACAGCCTCTGCAGAGGTGGACCAGAGGTGGGCGCTCTTGCGGGAAATATTCCAGTGAAATTCCATGGATTGCATCAGCCACCGTTAACAAGCATCGCACCCAAACATAGAGCCGCCCACCGGAGCTTTTCTGTCTGACGACTTTCCGTTTTGATTACATTCTTGCAGAAGTTTCTCACAGTCTCTTGCTGAAACGGTGCACGAGATGTCCTTCTTACGCATTTCTCGTTTGTTCTCAGAATTCTCTCTTTGAAGTAGAGCTGCCACTCTCTCTTCCATGACACCTTGCCTATCTGATGACATCACGACTTGCAGTTGTTCTTTTTTGTGACCTACGGTGGGCTTATAAATTTGCTGATAACGAATTGTGGTCTTCTTGTTTACACTTTACCATCTCTTCTCAACTTGTTTGGTAAAAATTGGCCTAAAACCAATGGCAGAGCGTTTTCAACGGCCTCACCCGGCTTCAATCAGTTGAATGAATCTCATTTTGCGGCCGATCAACAAGCCTTTGGAAAACTCGTCAACATTGAATGCCACTGTGCTTCTCATGAATGCATATCGATCCGTATCTCTCTCTACCTGGTATCACAATGCAACTTTTTTTTCCACGCTCGAATTCGAATCATTTCGATTTTGGTTGTGAATGTAACAGGCCGTCATCATCGTAAGTCCCACCCAGTGTGAGTTTCGTGACGTCAGTAAACTATTGAAGGATCATTCGGCTGAACATTTTTCACTACTTTTCTCCTTGTGGAACCCATAAGAGCAGCGTCCACTTGTCATCCCGCAATCGCGTGGCGAAAAGTCGTCATCTGAGGATCTCGATCTCGTCAGTGTAACATTCCGTTCACAAAGAGATGATGCTCGCAGGAGTGATCGGTTGAAATGTGTTCCATTCAATAATATTCAACTATCTCTATTTTGGATATGATCGCGCCAAAGGGAACATCTTGCTGCAATTATTCGTGCTACTGTTATTGAAAAATATAACTCAGAAACGGTAAAAATTACCTAAAAAAAATAAACCTCAAAGCAGTTAGGCCGCGTTCATAGTTCGCGACTCGGGAGATTAGGATAGTAGGCGACAGGATATTAGGATAGTAGTAGAGTAGGAGATTGCGCTGACAAGATTGGATACGTATCGATTCTCCTCTCTATTACTATCCTAATCTACTACTATCCTAATCTCCCCGTCAATACATATGTTTTTCATTGTCGCGTACTATCCTAATCTCCGGAGTCGCGAACTATGAACGCGGCCTTAGCAGGTAACAAAATGAAAAAAAGTTTCCCTTCAGTGAAGTGGGCTGAATCATGAGCATGAGCTTAACTCTCAACTTCGCCTAGCATCCTGCGTAAGAACAGCTCGGCGCTCATGTCCTAGGAAGGGGGAACAAAAACAGTGGCAAGTGAGTTAGGTGACACTAAGATTGAGCCAACAAGAGGGAGAAACTCTAGGCAATACAATCTGCTCGCTCTCTTCCCCGCAGTCCCTTCCCATTGAGCTTAGTCCCAAGTGCTGTGAGTGAATCACACTTTTGAATGTCCCTCTCCCCGTTCCCTCCCCCCTCCCGCCCAATTGAGCGGCAACAGCTCCTATCCTTTATTTCAGCTTTGTTGCTGAGAAACTAAGGAATAAGCGCAGTAGGTAAGGCGAATCGTCGTTTCGTGACGGCCAATTGTTCCTTGCATATGAAAAGCAGTCAGAGCCCTCGTTTCACCACAGTTCATTTAAAGCATGAGCTTCGCATGCACATAACATTTTCTGAGCCACTTGGTGCAGTAGATACAGACGACGTAGTGCTTTTAACCTCTATCTGGCCCCGCCTAGGTCAAGCAGGCTCTCTCCCTGACAAGGTCAATCAATAGGAGGTTTTCAGCCAGGACGACGAGAGAGTTTTCTTCCACGAAAATCTGTCTCTAAGGAACTGTTCTGGTCCATAATCGAAGAGGATATCGCTGGTTGAAATTGGCTGCAAATGGCGCTAATGGGAAGGGGACCCATCGTGGTGAAATCGTGGTACATGCTTCGAGCGGTGGCAAGAGAAATCGCGATCAAGTCCGATAAAATATATAATGACGGAGTTTGCGACTGGAAACATGCACAGTGACGGGGTGTAATACTGCTGATTTTATGTACATACAGATATCGAAGTCACCGATAAACCAGCAGCAGAATTCTCGTACCAATTTTGGAATCATAGGCCAAAACTAGGGCTTATTTCAGCGGTGCACACCTTCTCCTCACGGGCAACCCGTTTAGGATTGCCAACATAGGTCATTGTACAAAGTGCTTGCAAGGGATGTGACTCTGCGGCTACTTTGATGATATCATTGAACGTCATTGGTGCTAGGTCGTTAGAAGGCGGACCCAAACATACGCCCTAGCGCGCTAATGGGTCTACTCTACCAGTGGCATTATGACGTCACCAAAACCGCACCGCCCTCCAACCATCGTGATCTCTGCCTTTACGTAGGCCACACAATTAAATTCCTTTGACGTCAGCTCTCTTGTGAATGGTACGACAGAAGCCTACAGGCGATGATAAAGTGTCATGCGAACACCTTCGGGAAATCGGCGACCGCCTTCATTGAGATGCTTGGTCTTCATGAATATTCGCAATCTTTCCCAGTACGGAAGTCTGAAGATGCAAATTTCCACAGAAACATCTATGGACACCTTCTTTTAGGAAGGACTTATTACTTTGATCGCTCAGAAAGTGCCTTCGTCTCCGCGTTGGAGTAGTCGACCATGAACGGTTAGCCAATGAAGTTGACCGGACTACTTGAACTCAGCCCTTTACCGCCTCTGCGCTCTCTAGCGGGTCCCTCTCCTCTCCAAGGCTTAGTCCTAGGGCATTCTCTAATCGTCTGTGCTCTAGCCATCGCGGCAGGACCATTGAGGAAAAATCAAGTAGTCCGTAAACTCTGATTCACCGCTTCAGTTTGGCCAAGGGTTTGGAACGGACCTACTTGAACTCAGCCTTACCGACCTCTTGCGCTCTCCGCGTCCCTTCTGCCTTTCAAGGCTTGCGCCGTCTCTTAATTGTCTGATGCTCCAGCCATCGTGCAGGCCGTTGAAAATGAAAAATCAAGTAGATATCGTAACGTGCCAGACCATATTTCACATCCAAACACTCATTGCGGCAACGTGAAAAACGATTTTCGAATCGCACTTGAAAGTGATGCAGGTACCGGTATGAATCCCTACTACTATTAACATGAAAAAGCAGCGAGCATGCATGGATCGTAAAAAAAAAAAACAGGCACATTCTGCCCCTCATACTTTGCTGACAGCCTCGAAAAAAACTAACAACTTCTCTGTCCTTTCAGTGGACTTCTAAACATAGAAGCACGCTGATTTATTTATCCGAAGGTTCTCTTTAGGTTTTCACCCGGCAGAAGCCGAGACCTTGCAGTCCGTTGTGCTTACTTAAAGGCAGAATTTGCGATGAAAAGTTAGCTCATTGGAAATAAGGGTAGAGGTGGTCAGTGGAGCAGGGATGAAGAAGAAACCATTTGAAACGGCCCGAAACCCGAGAAATGGGACCCCTTCCTTGCCCGTTGATTTGCGACTCTCATCGCTGTGCCCTCTTCAACACTACGCTCTCTCTGCTATCTAATCTCGCCACGTATAGACCTGCGGCGAGTGATTAGATAGTCGGTGGGCGTACCCCGCCAACCGCGCCAAGAGTGAGCCATGCTAGATCGCCGAGGTCAAATCTTTCGCTGCCAATTGCGCGTCGGTCAGCACCCTCAGGAGGTCCGCCTGTCTCCCAACTATGCAATTTCCCCTTCTTTGACCTTCGTTTTATCGTGAATTCCTCCTTTAAATCAGCACCCTAAAGGAGGATTCCACGTTATGGTCGGAAGTCGAGTAAGTTGGAAGAGAGGCGCACTGTCAAGGAGGCTCGATGATGCGCGTTTCGTAGCGAAGGGTATGCCCTCCAGTGCAGGGTCGGCCCTATCGTTGCGACTTTTTGCAAAATTTTTACGACCCCCCTCCCTTCACGAGAGGTTTCATACGACCCCCTCTCACACCAACTTATATTTCCACTACTCCATTTTCTAGGGGGAGGGGATATACGCGCGCTGAAACGGCAAATTTTCTCCCGCGCGCTCCCCACTCATCACATGCAATTTCTTACAACCGAAACAAGTACGACCCCCCCACAAACTCATCAAAATACGACCCCCCCGTTGCTACTTGTAGCAACGTAGGGTTGACCCTGCAACAAACTACGACCCCCCCCCGTTATTACTTGTAGCAACGTAGGGTTGACCCTGCTCCAGTGGTCTGGTGAGGTGGTTTGCTCCGCCACTCGCACCGCTGGCCGCCCGCCGACTGGCGAAATCCTCGTCGTCGTCCTCCACGTCTTTGGAGAGATGCACAGCAAAGCGCCCACACTGCTGACGCAGCACCGATGAGATTGCTCCAATAAGGAAATAAAATAAGGGCAACTGGCCCAAGAGAGACCTATTTCTCAGGTTCTAGACCGGTTTTTTCTTCTATTTTTTCTTCATCCGTGCTTTACCGACCACCTCTACCTCGATTCCTAATGAGCTGCCTTTTTATTGTGAACTCTGCCTTTAGCAATGATAGTTAGATAGGTCAGCACCCGCTGGAGGTCCGCCTGTCTCCCAACTATGCACTTTTCCCTTTCTTTGACCTTTTTATCGCGAAT
The DNA here is from genome assembly GCA_036418205.1 of Ostertagia ostertagi. NCBI lineage: Eukaryota > Metazoa > Nematoda > Chromadorea > Rhabditida > Trichostrongylidae > Ostertagia > Ostertagia ostertagi. The sequence goes on from MU894959.1 coordinate 5,030, forward strand.
TCCTCCTTCAAACTTGTGAGTTGAACACCTCGTGGAGCGGATGCGTATGAACAAAGAGGATTCGATCTTCAGTAGAAGGTATCAATCGTGATGTCACGTTAGAATGAAGCCTCAAGAGTGATTCGAACCACAGGTTTGATGGCACTTGTTATCACTGGGCGGCTACACGAAGATTTTTTCAAACCATTATTCAATAGTATAAGATGATAATAAGGAAGTGTGGGATCCAAGAGGTACTGAAACTCCGTTCGGGATCGCAGAGCTATTTTAATAGGGAACAGGACACTAGTCAATGTACGGCTTAACCGATGACCAAGTTCATGAACTCTTTCCCTCAAGCCTCGCCGGCTCTCCTCTTCTCGTCCTGTGACACGTAGTCCAACAGCATCAAACTGGAGCTGGGCAATACACTCAGACCCGCGCTCTGTCCCCGCTCTGGCTCAAGATGCCCCCCAAAACTGCTTTCCAAGTAAAGAAACCAACGTACAACGTAATTACTAGCAATAAAGGTCATCCCGGCAGCGATGTTTACTTCACTCGTGCGCAAATGACGCAATTTCAAACACGTCACCATAATTAAGGGAAATATAATGGCCGTTAGACTTCGATTCCAGCCCTGGCAAGTCTGGTAGCTCCGCCCCTCCTATGCCAATACGGGATCTGTGTCTATCGATTGATGTAGGAAAAACTGAAATCGTACTGCGTTGGTTGCACTTTTCACCTCTCCACTGTACTGATATTTGTGCTCACAGCTTGCCATTTATGGTTTTAGCTCTCCTCAAGACCACTTTGCACGATATTTCAAAGCAATGACTGTATATGTCCACGTCGCGAACAGTAGCGTCTTTCTCGTGAACTTATCATTCCTCCGGCCCCGTTTGAAAAAATGACTGAAAATTTTGTCTGCAGATTTTTTCTTTTTCCTAGTTTTCTTAAAATCCTTGAGTCTCAAATGTGGTCCGCAAAGTACTAGAAGACATACTATACATCTGATGCATGAGAGCTTGTTCAAACTCGAGGAGAAAAAATAATGCACCAAAAATGCCTTTTGGCGAATACCCTTTGCCCTCACTGTTATGCTAAACTCGTTATCGTGCTTCTACTCAATTCGTATAGCATACATTATACGAAGTTATACGAGAAAAGCTCATTTTTGAGCATAATCCGAGTGCATGGCGTGCCACGTAAAGTTCGAACTCTCCAACTCTTCTCATTGAGCTTAGCTGAGGCGTGCTTGAAATGTAATAACGTTGTCGAAACCAATATCCGCCGTCATTTTTCACTTTTTCTTCGTTTCTTTCTTGGAAATGCATTCATTGTTCTTGATGCCATTGTTCGTAGCGTTCCCTTTCACAGATTCATTTCTTTTTCAAGAACTTATTTGCCCATTCCGTACATTCGTTCCACTTTACCACTTTTCTTATCCTCCTGTTTCCCTTCTTTCTCTACATCGTTCGATCTTTCTTTCTTATCATTATACGCTGCTTGCACATGACTCATCTCCGTCTACATACAGGGTGCAGTAGAGTAGATATATTTTTGATTTTATTTGGATTTCTCGCTATGTTTGATTATATCAGCTTTTTCATGACCTACAGGAGTCTGGAAGAAGTCTAGAAAGAAAATAAAAATGAACCTCGGAAAGGGGCAAAATAGTCTACTAGTTAGAGGCGCCACTATGATTTGAACGATCCGTGGCATCGATTTGCTCGAGCAAATCAAGTGTCCGTCAATTCGTTTTCCGCTAACTGAAACCAGACTTTCTAGGGTAAAAATTAACTGCTCACAGTAGATCATTGATTATGGTGTATGGTATGTTATTAGTATGTTTTTGATTTGTTCCTTCGCGATTTTGAATGGGAGGAACGCACTTCCCATTTGCTAATCTCCAATATCAGTTAGGGCGGCTGCAGGAAGCTGGGCTCATACTTCTATAACCTTCTGACACTGCTGTCCTATCAGAGAATATAAAACAGCTTATGAAATAGCCATAAATTCCCTTTAAATGCTCACAAAACGGAAATCGATTTCGGTTGCGGAATCGAAACCTTACAAGCTACCATATACTATTTATGTGCAGCAGGTACTGTAAAAGCTGGCAAAGTTAGACGTTAAGACCGTGATGGTGTCAGGTAGTGGGCAAAAGTGGTATAGTGTTAAGTGACGCCACTTACCACGCGCGCGATCAGGGATCAAATCCGGTGGGCATCAGACCTGTCCAGTAGAATATAAACATTTTCACATCGGCTAACTCCTCTAATTGTAAGTCATTATATAGGACGAAATCGCATTCAGAGCGCAGCTACGACTCTCGGAAGAAGAATACATGGCCCGCCCATAAAAGGATGGATCAGGCGCCGGACGCTTTCTCGTTGAATCTTTATTGCCAACGAGGTTTGCTAGCCAGGACTGGACGCCGTTCTACTCCCTCGATCTCAAAAACGTTATGCTTAAAAATTTGGCACGCTTCGTCCAGTGACTGAAGTCAACAGGTGGTCTCCATCTGCGCTGACATAAACGAACCTGATTTATGCCTGCGAATGTACTACCAGCTGCTCTACTATGCTTTTGCGTTCCCTACTGCGCATAGTCAAACGCGTGATGAGGTGATTTCTTTCAAAATTGCACTTTTTAGTGGAATGCATCAAAAACAACTCTTTGTTTTCTTTGTTTGTGTTTTTTGAGCACTTATTGTGGTGCTGTAATAAAAATACGTTGAAAGGCGAAAAAAAAAATCAAAAAAGAACAGAAAACATCATAAAACTGTTTCTACTGGATGTCATCCCTTCTCTCTACTCATGTAGCAGAATTTCACTTTTGCGACGCGTGAACCTTTTGCTTATTTGAGCCAAGTCCTTCCGCAACCCGGTTCTCGTTTCTGGATCAAAGAAAACCAAATCCCAGCGATTTGAAACTGTTTTTGGTCGCTTTTCATCAAAGGCGAACTGTTAAAAGGATATCTGCCCATTGGAGCTGAAGTAAAGGTGGTAGAGTGCATCGGTCAAGAAAAATCCGACAGAAAACGGCTCAAACCTTGCGAAACTGGGTTCTTCTAAATCCTTTTGGTTTCCGCTTTGGATGAGTCAGCGACCAAGTCAAGTCGGCTTAGGTTGCACGTGTTGCACTCTACAGTCGTATCATGCCAACAAGCAGCATCCTTCGATTGATAAGGCAGTATAAGCAAACTAGAGGATAGAGAGACTCGGAATGGAAGCTTTTTCGGTGGGAAGGGTAGAGCAAACGATTACGGTATCAATGTCAAAGCCGTCCAATTGATGGTGGGGTTGCGCTACGGAGGGCGACGTTCGCCAGGCTTAGTGTTTCCCATGTTGAATGGGCACGCTCTTCGTTGCGATAAGCCCCTTCAGAAGGGAAGAAAAAAAGCTTCCATAGCTGGAGGCACTTTCATTAATAGAGCAATAATTCATTACGAGGTTCCAACGGTTTGGCTCCTTCTCCGATCATTGCAAGAGAAATCGGTCATAGCTGTGAAAAAACCTTCCCAAATTCAAATCAATCCATAACGAATTGTAAACAAGGAATTGATAAGCGAGGAGTGCAGAGCTCATCTCATATCAATTTCGTTTTTAGCTTCCATTATTCTTTCTGCAAACAATTTTGACAATGTTGAGAATCACATGAATTTCCTGCTTCCTGTGTTTACCCATTTGAACATAACTAGACGATAATCAGCAACTTACCTTCATCGCCTCGCTTATAAGGGCGAGGTCATGCAAGATGAAGTAGCATTGGGTTGCTGTGAATCGGTGGGAACGTTTTGTGTAGTGAATTATCTGAACCTCTGCAGAAATACGGCCTTTTGTGAGCTCGATAAACCAGACCAACAAAAGGCAAAAAGGAAAACAGACGGACATAGACATGGGACATCCAGAACAATCACTAGCTAGGATAGATCGGCTACCGCAGAATGTAGAGTGGACTATACTACACAGTGGGCCCCGCGCCCATAATAAAACATCAATTCTCAGCTCACACAAAAAAAAGGTAACCGAATCGACCAAGAAACTTCAAATAACACAACCTTTACACCGACCGATTTTAGAAGAATTCTTCCCCCACCTGGAACCATGGTCCAGGCTGCGAGCCCTGGAGGTCTCGACGTACTCTTGAATCCGTTTCAGCGTTATCTGAAAAGGCTGGTTGTACGGGTCTCGTGCAGCTCAAACACTGCCTGTTTGTAAGATAGCGACGCCTTTGAGAGAACTTATAAGGCAACTTCAAGGTTGAGCCATTTATGGTAGCGCCTGGCTCTATGCACAATACTAGATGACGTCATAATGTCTGACGACGGTGACAGCAAACTCGACCGTAAAGCCTGTTTTTGCCATGAATGGCATCCAAAGGAAGTTTTGCTGTGGTTCCAGGTCGAACGCACTACCTTGCGACGGAAACCCTTCCAGCATTGTGCGCCATGGGCCGAGTAATTTTTTTATAGCCCCCTCACCCCCCATGCAAAGGCTGAAAAACCGTGAGAACTTGGTCTGCCAAGTACGACCCCCCCCTCAAGTCCGGGGTTTGAATAGTCCCATTCAACTTTGAATTCGATGTAAATAAACGAGTTTCCAATTACTATGGTATTCAACAGTAGCGGTGACCCTGGAACTACAAGTGTGGCCAGAAATTTATGAACAACCGGTTTTTTCATGATTTCTCTTTTGAAAGTTAATGAAAAGTCTCCAAATTTGCAATAAATTGTATTAACTACGTGTTTTGTTATCCACACAGGAATTTTTAACCTTCATCTCCAAATTTGGTTATATAGAAACGTTTAGATTTTTCCGAAATTACAGGCAGGCGAAAAGATCACTTGATCCGTTTATTTGATTTAAATAATGTATAACCCAACAGAACAGTCAAGTAAACAGTCACTAACATTAAGCAAGTCTAGCACATTGCCCAGAACTCTCTAAAGTATTGGATACATAAACTGGATTTGAATGCGGGGTCAACTAATGAACTCACTCTCTAGTGGGGTCTCTCTCTGTAGTCCCGTCTTTTCGTGGCTCTTTCATTGACATACGAATTTGTAGGTCCTCCCCTAGTGGTTCTGTAATGTTTGGCTCAAGAGTCTGGCCTGGCTGGTCTTTTAAAAGCACCCCATGCTGTCGAAACCACTCCTGCATGTGAGAGGCCCGATGCTTTGAGTCGCTGCTCTGCCGACAGGCAGAGTCGGGTCGGGCGGCAGCACGGCCTACGGATACATGACACCTTCCAAAACATGACAGCAAACGTCTGCCTTCATCGCTACCTCAGTCGTGTAGCGTGGTCCCACTTTTTTCCAAGGCAACCTTATCAAGCCTCCGCCAAGTTTCACAATTGGCAGCTGTTCTTTGGATCAAAACGTTCCCTCTCGTGGTGCCGTACATTACTAGTATCCTTGCTGTCATGCATCAGTAATATGTTTTTGTCATTCCAGATGACCTTAGAAACCTGTATCAACCTTCGTTTCAGGCTTAGTCAATCACATTCTACTCCCACCCACTTCACAGCGAGCGCTCTTCTTAGACTTTGAGAACTAAGGAATACGTAGTATAGACTTAGATTCTAGAAGATGTTATGTATCCGTAGACATGGCTGCCACACGACCTGGCTTTGTCTGTCAGCAGAGCAGCGACTCAAAGCATCGGGCCTCTCACATGCAGGAGTGGTTTCGACAGCATGGGGTGCTTTTAAAAGACCAGCCAGGCCAGACTCTTGAGCCAAACATTACAGAACCACTAGGGAGGACCTACAAATTCGTATGTCAATGAAAGAGCCACGAAAAGACGGGACTACAGAGAGAGAGACCCACTAGAGAGTGAGTTCATTAGTTGACCCCGCATTCAAATCCAGTTTATGTATCCAATACTTTAGAGAGTTCTGGGCAATGTGCTAGACTTGCTTAATGTTAGTGACTGTTTACTTGACTGTTCTGTTGGGTTATACATTATTTAAATCAAATAAACGGATCAAGTGATCTTTCACCTGCCTTCATTAATTTCGAAAAATCTAAAATTTTCTAAACCCAAATTTGAGCTGAAGGTTGAAATTTTCTGTGTGGATCATAAAACACGTAGTTAATAATTGTTGCAAATTTGGAGACGTTCCAGTGACTTTCAAAAGAGAAATCATGAAAAAACCGTTTGTTCATAAATTTCTGGCCACTACTGTACTAATACTTTCGGTCAAATTATATGATGGATCGATAATGTAAAAGTGCCCTACTGATCTGGCATCCATTCCCAAACCCGTGGAAACCACTCGTTTTGAAACATGCTACGATTCTTCCATTTCTTCCAACTTCTTCCACATGATTGTGGGTAACTCTAGGCCTAAGTAGGTATCCCTGTTTCTATCAGCCACTTTGAAATTGCTTTAAAAGCCTTATTTTGATTTGTTAACTGCTATTTTTGGCCGCAGTTCGCCTTGCGAATATTTCAGAAGAACGCCGGGTTGTGAAAAACTTTCGAAACTTGTGAACAAACAAAAGCTGAGTTGGAATGAAATGGTGCCCCGGTAGCGTAACTGGTAGCGCACTTGCCCGGAAAGCGAGAGGTGCGGGTTCTAGTCCCGCCTGGGGCGAAAGTTTTGTTCACAACCCAGCATTCTTGTGAAACATTTCATGCGAGTTTTCATTATTCAACAGGCAATAATTCTCTGATTCCGAAGGACTTGAAAAGAGGGACACAGTTTTAACCCATAACGGACGGCGTGCGCCACATGGTGGCGCACGACTTTTCTTTTGTTTTTGGAATGTTTCTAGCAATCTTAATATACCCATATATACTCTCAGCAATGTGGAATAACATATCTTCCCAGGACCTGGACGGCTGGATTTTTGACAAACCTACAATAAATTTTACATACATTTTGTCTTAATTTACATAAGTTTACTATTTGATGGGTGGCTTACCCATGGTTCGCACGTCCCGAGACCCCTTCCCCTAAATATAGCCACATCC
>MU894966.1:0-27812 GCA_036418205.1 Ostertagia ostertagi
TCGTCGGGAGCTGATTTTGGGACATGATATAGGGGGTGGGACGGAAACATATTTGGTGGGGGTCAAAAGTGATAACGACTGATGAGGACTGATAGTAACGATATGCGTACGAACGTAGAGAGCACTTGAAATAGAAAATAGAGAGCAGATTGTAGATAATGCCTTTCATTTCAATATCATTTCATCAGCGTTGTAATTGTAAACTCAAACACCTTTCGACCGCTACACCTTCTAGAGTTCTTGAGGATGAATGGGATGCTCGAATAAATATGATAATGAATACTGGGCATTCCGTTTTGAGATATTCGACCGCTAAATTACCTCGATACTCGACGCATAGTGGTTGTTTACATCATCACTTTAGCTGTGCACTTCACTGCGCTTATCAAACAGTGAGATACAGCCAAGATGGGCAGCCTATGCAACGGACAGTAATACATTTAACGAAGCAGCTATAATTTAGCGGTGAAACCTAAAGCTTCATCGATTGTCAGTTCTATCAATGCGCGCGGTAGCGGGCGGAGCTAAACTGGTATTCAATTTATTGATTTAATCCTACTATATATAAGCGGCTAGCGTGTGTCTGTTGGTGTGTGTGTGTTTGACCGGAAATTCATAGCTCGAGTCACAGTAATGATAGCGCAGTGGTTCTTACATATGTTATAGGGGGTGGGATGGGGACACAAGTGGTACGTGATAGGAAACTGATAACGATTGATAAGGCCGATAAGGCGCGCCAGAACGCTGAAGTCGTCGATTCCGTTGCCTGGCTCGCGTTGACACCAGAGCAACCATACTTACAAGTGTTATGTGGGGTGGGACGGGGAGACATTCTTGATAAGTGATTGAAAGTGGTTGCAGCTGATAAGGGCCGATGCGCGTCAAAACGCTAAAGTCGTGATCGCGTTACCTAGCTCGCGTTGATACTAGAGCGTTCATATTTACAAGCGTTATTTGGGGGGGGGGACGGGGACATTGTTGGTGGGTGCCAGAAACTGATAACAATTGATAAGTGCTGATAAGGCGCGTCAGAACGCAAAAGTCGTCAATTCCGTTACGCAGCGTTGACACTAGAGCGTTCCTACTTACAAATTGTAGTAAGTCGTAGTAGTACAAACAAAGGTACGTGCACATTATTTCGATATATATCCAGCTTACTTAATAGCAGTCGATTGCATAAACTTCAATCAAGTCTTCAGCAAATGATAAGTTTCATTTCTATCACGGAAAGCCCAAACTCATTAAACCGCTAATCCTTTCGGGGTTCTAAATAATGGTGAATGTAAATAAATGATAAGCCTTAGCTCCTCACTTATGTAAATAGGCATATTTCATTTTCCTTTTGAGACTGACAGCAATCCTATTCACCGCTAAATTATCTGAATTCAAGAAGAATGCTGGATGTTTACAGTTGTGATCAATATACCAGTTCAGCTCCAGACGTTATCACGCGTATTCTCGATGAGCTTCAGTGAAACTGTGGAGGGTCTAACACAGTCAATAGTGAGATGGTTAATGGAGTATCTCATGCTGATATTCCATGGGTCCTCCAATTTCGCTAAAGCCTGCCGTGTGATGCGCGCGATAGCGGGCGAAGCAAAACTGGTAAATATAATTGAGTCATTCAGTTTGTAAAACCAAAAGTTGTTTTTGGATCTCAATATTGTTTATGTACTTTTGCCAAAATTTTATTTAGGGGGTGGGATCAAAGAGTAGTTTAGTCTCCGTTTCGCACGTGCCCTTAGACGGAGACTAAACGAAAGAGTATCCTCTCCCTGTGCTCATCAGTAAGGGAGGAGAGGTACAAAGAATTGACTGACATTATTATAGTAGTTATTAGACAAAATTTTGAAAGTTATTAGCACAAAAGGGGTTTGTTTGTGTCTTATTTTTACCTAGGTTAACACATTGACGACAATGTCGCCCGATGCCGGGCGACACCCCTTGAATTTTATTCCTTTGCGCATATTCCAAATTTTGAGCGGTGCTATATTAACCCGGAATACGTTGTCAAACTTGTAATGGCCACGTTCTTTGAACATCTTTCACAGTGAAAGTTTTACAGAAGGGTTGCTTGGAATTGCTTCTTCAGTGATAAGGTTGTTCTTTCTTGATGTAGAAAGCTGCCTTTTTGTATGCTATTAGCTAGCTCAATGATACAACAATTGGCAAAAAAGAGATTTGTGTTCAACCTCATTTGTGGATTCTACAGTGGAAAATTGGAATTTTCCGAGAGCGTTCCGAAGTTTCACCTTTGCGGGACGGGGAGATTTTTGCTTGGTTTGCAGCCATTAAGCATTTGTACGAGACAAATGATGTTTCAGCAGTTTCCGCATTGTGTTCTCATTGATTTGGTATGTACACCGTATGGAAGCGTTTCAGCATTAGGACGCAATTTTCGGGAACACCCAAAAACTGCTTGGTCGCCAATGTGTTAAATTAGCACAAAATTAAAATGTTCTTAAATCAGCTAAGTTTATTTGGCATTAAAAATTTTTTATGAAAAAGACAGAGTTTACTTCTTATTCAATGTGATTGTATAGAAATTGGAACTCACCTCTTGTCCTGCCTCCTCGAATAGTATATAGATATAAAATGAGAGGCTAGTCATGATATAACGTGTGAAATTTTTTATCATTGTTTATCATTCTCTATTGATGCATATTCATTTTCTTTTCAAGGGTCGTCAAGTTTTCGGAAGAAACTCTAGTAAATCGTCCATTTTTAGTTCATATTTGTATTTGATAAAAACATTTTTAATTGAGCATTTCATCAGACTTGATAATGAAGATATCTGTGTTATATCCCGATTCGTCTTAATTGTTTTTGGTATATTTCAGTCTATCTATAAAATCTTCCTTTCTAGGAGCACGTTCGCGCTATTCTTAGGATTTCAGAATAAATTGTTTTTTGTTTAATATGACATGAATGCTTTGTTGTTGAGTTTGGAAATCGTTTTATGCTAAAATTAGAAATAGTCTGTTTTATTATACATCTTTGTATGTATTTTATTCAGTTCTATATTTATTTCTAAATCTAAGTAATTACATTTATACTCATTAGTATGTGTGATTTAAAGCGAGGGATTACGATAAGTTTGGACTGGGTTCATAGTGGAAGTGGAGATGCTGAATAATGCCCCAGTGGCGAAAAAAGCAAAGAAATCCGTCAAGAAGGCGCAAAATGGGACCCTTTCTTTGCCCGTTGACCTCCGATAATGGACGAGCTAGCAACCAATTAAGGTCGTTTGCACATGTTATGCTGATAGCCTCTATCATTTCAGCAAGCATCATGCTTTGATTGATCACGCATCCCATGAAAAGTTATAGGATACACTCTGGAAGTGGAATATCTCGTCACATTGGCAATCTGCTGCTGGGGGCGGAGCACAGACCGTGGCGGGGCTCAGAAAGGAATGGCAAGCCTTGTACGCTGCAACTAGCGCACCTTTGACCACAAAAACGCAACATTTCGTTTCCTTGGGCCCCTGACTACTGCTTCCAATGGTGCATGTACTTCCACGCTGCATACGCACTTTATCGTAATCTCTCGCTTTAAGATATCTCGTATTGTTTATTTTTGTTAGCTTGGGTATCAAACACTGTGTAGTAGATACAGTGTCGTTAATATATCTGAAAGTTCAACCTGTAAGTAATTAGTGTTGCTATGGGTTAGTGAGTATACATACTCAAAATAGGATAATGTGAGATCAGCTTGCAGAGGGCTAACATTGCTCCCTTGTGGTACTCCTGTTTTTTATATAAAGAGGTATTCGGAGAATTTACAATAACTGTTTTTCAAAAGATAATCTAATAGGTAGACTATGTCTGTAATTAGTGTATATGATGTACAGTTCATCGCTTATAAGGGACATAGTTGTTATGTAAGAAAGTGTTTCTCTCAGCTGGTTAGTTATGTGCAATCTATAATTTTATATGCTATGTTGTGTAAACACTATAATTTTCTCTCTCATTAATTTTCTCTTAACGTTTCTTATAATATAAGAATGTGGTAGGTTTGTAAACATATTGGTGAAGTCAGCCGAAAAAAGTTTCATATTTTCCATGTGAAGGTTTTGGAATTGCTCGCTAATATAATGCTATTAATTGACCAATAGCCTATGAATTGAGTGTTTCTGCTCTTAATAGTATTGTTGTAGTTAAGAAAGTGTGTTCGTATGAAAGTTAAAAGTTTCGTGAGTTCGATAGATAATGGTTTTAGGCTACTATTTTTGGCACCTGTTATAAATCGGAATTTGATAGGTGATTTATGTAATTTAGGTATGGCGTAAATTATTGGTACATTCATATTAGACAAGTTTTTAATGTTGTTATTGTTATTGAAACTCTTGTGTTTTTCAATTATGTCATTTTGGGTTGTTGAGTTTATATAAGTGTATGTATTATTAGTGTTGTTGATATTGAGTTGTAGGTTGTTATATTCTATACCCATTTCGTTCATAATATAATATATAGTATATAATATATAACAATATATAGTTTTTTGCATATAATTCCGTAATTACTGCTTGCTTTATCTAAAGGGCAAATTAGGAAAGATTCTTGAAGTTTTTTTTTAGATGTGGTGTGAGATGGCAAGGTAATTCTTACTACAGAAAGCAGATAATCCTTGGACGAATGGGAACAAAACGGAACCGACGAAAGTGATGGCCACTGACACAACGAATATTTATAGGCCTGATTCAGACTGATTTCGTAATAAGACGAGCACGGCATTAATTGGACGTTACGGTTTTGGGATAACTGTACAGCGAATTGCTCATCGTACTGCCTTGTGTTCTCGTGAAGCCACATGAATATTTGCATGGCGCTGAGTGGAAGACAAAGGCCAGAATTCTTAGGCGTAATGGAACGTTCGTGCGCCTCCACCATTCACTACACCTCCACTGTTACTTTCAAGCAAATAGCACACCAGTTCGCTCCCAAATTTTGCCTAAAACTCCTTTTTATTGAGTTGCTCGGAAGTTCCCTTCGACATTGGTGGACTCAACCGCTATTCGTCCGAGTACGCCAGAAACGCACTACGCACACCAATAAGGCCGCTCTTGAAGTTGACGAGAGGGTCAGGCCCTGTTGAGCGGGGTGTCTTTCTCTGGGTCTTGATTTCTCTTTGGATATCAGTCAGTCACTCTCTACCGGCAATCATCGATGAGCTTAGCCACATAGCCGGTCCACTTCCGCTGGATTTATGGATGATGATTTCACGATGTCCTTAAAGGCAAGATTCAAGCTTAAACTGATGAGGTAATTCTACTCAAATGTGATGTAGGGGTGGGAGGTGGACCGCCAGTGGAGAAAAAAGGAAAAAAATCGTGAAATACACAGGAAATACGAGCCTTTTGCTCTACGTTGCGGAGAAGTTCAAAAGGCCGGCAGGGAGATGAGCCCCTAGCGCTTTAGTGACGCATTTGGATGCGTCTGAGCCCGAACTTTGCCTTTAAAGGCGGTTAAACGCGGATTTTACGGTGAAACGTCAGCTCATTGCGATCAAAGGCAAGGTCCGGGTTCACCAGGAAAGGTCATTTGGTCAACCCGGCCAATTTGAAATGAGATGTATATGTGTATACGCGCCTTGGGACGCTGAGCTCAAATATGTGTTCCTTATCTGCTGAACTCTTCTCTGAAAGGAATTATGAAGCAGAAAAGCGCAGGGGCTGTGGTCGAGGCTCACGAAAAAGAGGTCAGGGGATCGACTCCCTGGCGAGTTTGTTCTTTTGCCGTTTGCAGTAAGATAGCTAGGAAGACTCCTAACATCGCTAGTCCAACATGCTTGCGTATAGTTAACAGTACAAAGAATTTAAGGGCAATTAATAACGAACTTGGGCGGCATCGCTCCTCACTACTTTGGGCGCTTGTAGCGCAGGCGCCAGGCATTTTTGCTTCGAACAAGTATGATATTCGTAATCAGGGAGCCAGACTCTCCCTTTGAGCAAACTTCTAGCGAATTCTGAAATTTTGACCTAACCTCGAAAATTTGGGCAGTCACTTACTCGCTTATCCATCATTCCATTATAAAATAGAATAAACCTTCTAAACACTTTTCAGAACTGACAAAAATTGTCCGTCTGCATCGTCTGCAAAGCATTATTTCCTAATACAACACCTTCTCTCCCCTTCCCCCGTCGTCCATGATTGGTCAACCCAAAAAAGTGGAGTTTGAGGAGTGGTAATCCCATCACTGCTCCGCTTTTTCTCAATTAGTTCATCGCCTCAGATTTGGCGAAAAACTCGTTTAGAGGTAGTTTGATCCCCTGAATACGAATATCATACCTACTTGCCACGGAAAAGCATAGCACTTCCTGCACTACGGGCACACCATCACCACTCCCAGCTAGTAGCGCTTAAACTTGAGCGGAAAGTTCACGATTGCAATACTCTTCGTAGATGTTAGCGTCGGGTGAGCTTGGGGTTTCCCTTGATACAACCGCATTCCCAAAACGCTTTCAGCCATGTTTGAAAAAAAGGAGCAAACACACTAACGAACCCTGAGGGGTTGAAACCAGGGTCAACCGTCTGTTCGAACTGTTCGAACGAAGGGGTCGCATTTTGGTCGGAAGGGGGTCGCAATTTCGAGGACTGTCAGCCACAGGCGCGTGCGTGGCGTATCCGAGGGCAAGAATTGTTTGTGCAGACCGCATTAGATTCGATTAATTATGCACAAAGAGACAGTTTTGGGCAAATTACGGTGTTTTCCTTGAGGAATAGAGAACAGTTGAATGCATCTCCATGAAAAGTTTGACTTCTTGTGGCTGAAATTGAACTTCTTCGGGAACCTACTTTTCTACGGACGGTTCTTCCACAAAATCGTGAAACACATAAGAAAGAAGAAACCTCGCGGTCTTCAAAAATGTCTTCGCCTCTTTCCAACATGCTCTTTGAAGGAAGTTATTATTGCTGAAAGCTCGAAACCTCGCATGTGCTGCTCAAAAACCTATGGGATCCAAATGTTCGAACGTGGGATTTTCTCGAAAAATGAACTTTGAAAAATGGTTTAGGGCTTGTTAGAAAGAGCAAATTCTGCTCTTTCACCCCATGGAAAGAGGGAAACGCAGCAATCAAAATGAAGCGAGTTATGCTCGTTGAAAGCCCAAAAACTCGCGATTTCAAAGAATGTGTTCGGCAAAACCGCCCGAAATGTTCGAACGTGGGATTTTCTCGAAAAATGAACTTTGAAAAATACATTAGGTGCTTAAGGGCTTATTAGAAAGAGCAAGGAACGCTGACTGCGAACCGTCGCAACCCGTGACCACTAACATGGGAAGCAAGGCCGCTTCCAACTACGCTACCGCAGTTGAGAGCACTGACCAGCCCCTGAGATCTCGTTCGATACTTTCATAATGCAGCTAACATGTGATTGCAGGCAAGACACTGAAAATCAAGGGCGGCAACAAAAACCCTCCGTAACTCCTTTCAGAGAAGAGTTCAGCAGATAATGAAAGCAGATTTGAGTTCAGCGTCTCATGTTGCGTACAGAAATGTGCACCTCATTTCATTTGGCCGGGTTGGCCTAATGACCTTTCCTGGTCAGATCCACATAAAGAAGCCCTTACCATGGCTAAAAGTGCTGGGTACGCAAGTGCAAAGGTAGCGCCACCTTTCTACATCGGAACTAGGACCCTAGGCGCCATGGACTTTCAACCATGGTCAACCCTATGTTGCCACAAGGTCGTATTTAGTTGAGCTTGTAGGGGGGGGGTCGTGCTCCGGCAGTGCGATTCCTGGTAATATCCCTATTGATAATATACGGTGATACGGAGGGAAAGAGCAGACGCAGCACAGAAACTGAAATAATAGTGTATAATTATAAAATGCGTTATTTTATGTATGTATATTATGTATCTATAAACCCACGCTTCTCTCTAAATGAGCTTTCAATTTTTGAACTGCTGACTTTTCAGTAATGTCCAGAAACTTATTGAAAAGCTTGAATCCTGAAGTTTTATACTGAGTTCAGCTTTCGAAACCGATGGTTTTGAACAAAGTTATGATCGTTCAAAGGTTGAAAAGTCGCTTTTGCACAAAAAAAGTCCCAATGAAAAGTCGCTTTTGCACAGAAAAAGTCCCAACGTGCTAAATTTTTATTAAATTAACTTTCGAAGAAATTTAGAGAGAATAATTTGAATTTTTCAAATCAAATCACTTCGGCGCAAAAGCTCGAATATGAAGGAAGTTATAGCCCTAGAAAGAGGAAGGTAAAAATTGTAGTGCAATTTTATTTCTTGCTTAATAACTTATTCATTTCAAATTGTTTGAGAACAAATGAGCTTTACTTAGAAAGGCTGAGCCTCGGCGATCCAAAACCACCTCCATCTTCCGAACTACCTGAAATTATGCAAAGAAAAATTCGTCTAAAATTTAGTATCTTCGTTGCCTGCTTACGGTCAGCAAACGCGCTCCATTGTAGACGTTGATGGCGCGAATCAGCACATTCAAACGCGATCAATATCGCGATTCGTTTCAATCAACATTCCTTCACTACCCATACCCATACTACTCGCAAACATATCACTGCCACATCGCCTCCCACGATACAGGAGGCGATGTGATGGTGATGTGTTTGCGTATCACTATCAGTAGATAACTGTTCTGTCTGACACCAGTCAAGAGGATCATAAGATTTTAAACCACATCCGACGACTGTGCTTTTGATTGAGGTCTGGTTCGACCTCTAAAATCATCCTCTGGCAAGCGTTGCAGAGTAGGTGTTAGGTTGGAACCAAAGAAGTGCGGTATTTTAATTGGCTATTTGGCTTCTTACCCAAGAGGAAAAAAGTGCGGTGTTTTTTAGTTACTCGAATTTTTTCCAAAAGGAAAAGAATCCAGTAGTAATTTTGAATTCATTGAAACCAGTATCAAAGATTTCAATAAAAAATGGTGACATACATACTGTACACAAGTATTACATGAAGAGGGGGGGGTCGTAAAAATTTCCAAAAAGTACCAACGGTAGGGTTGTCCCTGCTCCAGACTCCACCAAACTTAACATGGTCCGCCCACCGTTCGATATCTTGTCTGCGTCGCCACGTTGATCTGCTATGCTCTCTCTTCTCGGACTTCTCTACCACTCTCCGCGCTCACATTATCTCTCATCTCCCTGCCTGTCTTTTGAACTTCTCCACAGCAAGCAAAATGCTCGTATTTCCTGTGTATTTCAGGATTTTCTTTCCTTTTTTCTCCACTGGCGGTCCACCTCCCATCCCTACTTTCACATTTGAGTGGAATCACCCCATCAATTTAATCCTGATTCTTGCCTTAAGGTAGAGGTGGCCAGTGGAGCAGGGATGAAGAAGAAACCATGAGAAACGGCCCGAACCCGAGAAATGGGACCCCTTCCCCCGTTGATTTCCGCATTGATGCGACTCTCATCGTGTGCCCTCTTCAAACTACGCTCTCTCTGCTATCTAACCACTCGCCGCTAGAGACCTGTGGCGAGTGATTTTACGAGCGTGGATGGCATCACTGGGTATACGGTCTCGTAGCGAAGCGCTGTACATGGCCCTCTCCATGGCTGATTGTGTGACTGCGAGTTTCTCCTCTTCAGAGACTGTGATGTTCATGTCTCCGCCTCGTATGTCGTTCGGGAAAGCATGTTAATTGAAGATGTGAGCAAAAAAAGGAAAATTTATTCGTCACTCTCGAAGTGAAGTTGACATTGGCGAATAAATTATAATAAATACATAATAAGCAGCGTCACCGACAGCACCTTCAAATACAGTGCGTTTCAAAAGTATGTGGGCACTTATGTTTGTAGCTACGTCAAGGTCTCTTCCATGGAATGAATACAAGAAACTTCTAAAAGAATCAGGCGTGCGCGAAAAAAAAGTGTAATGGGTGCGGGGGATATATATCCCGCACGGTCCGACATGGCCTGCAATGCGCGGGATATATATCCCCCGCGTTGTCGTCAATGTGTTAAAAGGCAACTAGGAGGCTTCGTGCTGCGAAATCCTCCTCAATCGATTTCTCGTAGTCGATAACCTATCAATGGAAGCAAAGCAGATAATATCGCCTTCACTTTCGAAAAAAATTTTGGATGAAATTTTTTTCTTTGTTTCAAAAGTATGTGCACACTTAACAAAAGACAAAAACATAGCTGAGATTAGAAATCAGTGGGGCCTCCAGAGTTTCTAATTAGCTCAAACATCCTGTCCGGCATAATCTGAACCACGTTTGGCATAGCTGTTTCGTCGCTGTCGGCCCAAATAGCCTCTACCGCCGCCTTCAGTTCATCCGCGGTATTATACTGCCGGTTGCTAAAGTTAACGCCTTGATCAAGGGCTCCCTATAGGGTTGCAGTAAGGAGGACACACAAGCCAATCTATCGCTTCAGCACCATTTGGTTGAGCCATTCTTTGGTAGATTGCGGAACATCGACAGACCGTGGTCCTTCGCTGCGCTCCTCTAAGGAAAGGCAACAGGTGATATTGGAGCACTGCTTGGTATTCTTTACAGTTCATACGCAATAATGGAACGGCAACTTCTGAATTTCCGCTGATTGCGAAACCGCCGCAGACCCATCAACGGGCCTCTTCCGAAATTCCTTCTCGAGAGCACGAGCGACTCACGGCCAAGCCTCTCCAGTAGTAGCAAAATCCACCCGGCCCGTCAAGATCGAACTCTTTCCATGAGTTAAGATTACCTGAGGAGAAAAAGTCATAAAAAGTTGCTTGTTTTGAAAATAGGAAATTCTCGAAAAACCGTGTCTTCCCGTGTCCTATCCTATGTTGCCATGTCTGTACGAGCAGACTCCAATGTGGCTAACTTGTGCTGAGGCCTTGAAGTGAGTAGCCTTTCTCAGCGTCTGTCGAGTGGTGTATTCATTTGAGCGGATGAGGGGCTTAGTGGTCATTTTCGAGGCTGGAATAAAAATCTGAGCTCGGACTGTCAATGAAGAATTCGACAGGATGTGGGCTACTCTTTTGTTGTTCTGAGCAGTCAAGGATCGTGGATGGAGCGGAGTGTGTGCTGAGTATAATTATCAGGGTGCCGGATGAATCTTCCAATGCATTGAAGGAGAACGACCAAGTTGTCGTGTGATTTCTGGATTAGAACGTCCAGCATCATGAAGAGCCCTGATCTGAGCTTGTTCGTCAACAGGAAGAAGTATGCCACGAATAGATATGATGAAGAAATGAAAACAGCAATGGGATCGAAATCGGTGACGGAAAATTTCGACGCCAAAATTCATTCCTTCAAGTGTCCAAATAACAATGAAAAGAATTCAATCTAAAAATTTTCTTTCCGAAAGTAAGGCGATATTATCTGCTTAACTACACGGATATGTTATCGACTACAAGGGACTCGACTTGAGGAGAAGTTTCATAGCGCGAAGCTCCTTGGGTACCTTTTTACCATGGATTCTGAGGTGTCCACATACTTTTGAAACGCACTGTAGGTCGAATTTTCTGCATATGACTCATTGCCGTAGCGGCAACTAGGCATGCAGTTAGGCTGTGCAGATGAGACAGAGTTTTTCACTGTGACCAGAAAACAGGATCACGAAGCATTTTTAGAAGATCTTATTCAAAATGAGTTGGGAAGTGTTCAAAACCATAAGATGAATGGTGCTGATCAAGCTGATTGGGTTAGGGCATGCAGTGTGACTCGTCATTCAGTATTTTGCAGGCGTTGCGGAAGGTATCATGTTCAAATGAGCAATATCTGCTGTCAGACCAAAAATAAGCACCTTATTATCTCAGGAGGGATGCAACGTTTTAGCTCAGGTGATGTCAGGGTCAGCCGTTTCATATAGCCTATCTCAAAAATTTGACGACCCCCCTCCCGGTTTTTGAACTGCTCGAACTTTCCTCAGTGGTCCTGTCGCGATGCCTAGAGCACAGAAGATTGGAGAACGATGCCTACCATAGCTTCTAATGGTGCCGGACGGGAGACACACGTGAGCAAAAGGAAGGAGGGCATTTCGGCGGTTGGGTGGTTGTGAGCCACTTTTCGTGAAGTAAAAATTTGGACGTGCCGGTCACTATAGTCGTAAACCACTATTCAGGCGAGAGGGTGCAGATAAGGGCAGCACATTGGTATTGTGTTGGAGGACCGAGCTGAAGTAGCCCGAAGACGCCCCTCCATCTCCCTGGGTCACATACAATCCTACCATTTCCATTGGCCTGCCGGACGGTTGACCCTGCTGAAATATGTATTACAATCCAGACAGCTAGAGATCCTGCATCACTGATACTGCGATTCCTACGTCTTTTGCGAACATAATATTTTGCCAGTAGCTTTATCAGGCAATAAGTGATAAACTACGGCGAAATCACTTGTGAAACATCCCAACTTGTTTAACTAGTGCTTTAAAATTATCTCTCTTCAATGAACGCTGTAAGCCGCACGGAACCAACGGGCATAAGGAGCAACATGGCGAGGTCACGTGCTGAATCTTTTTACAACAGAAAATAAATAATAGGTCAGGCGCATCAGCTAAGTTCGGGACATTAGGTAGATTATTAGAAACTATTACTATCTAACTTCAGTTAAAATAGTTGTTAAAGATGCAAAAATTGGGCTAATTGTGCCTTTTCTTGGAGTAGTGTACCTCAGGCTGTGCTCGGAATCGTCGCAGCGGCCTAAAATTAGAAATTATGCAGATTTTATTTCATTTTATTTACTTTGACTATCACACGGAACGGCCACACGGAGTTCTGAGCAAAAGGCGGTTTTCAGTCAAATTAAGGTTTTATGAGCGCAATAAGAACACCTGCTACATACCCTCGCCTTCAAATGACCAGAAATTGTGCAATTGCAGAAATTGACGTGGCACACACGTGGCTAAATTCTCGATGAAAAGGTGACATCACGTGTGCTCAAAGATGTTCTTGAATCGATGCCACGTTAATGCCACGTCAATTTCTGCAATTGCACAATTTCTGGTCATTTGAAGGCGAGGGTACTTCTGGTGCTTCGTGATTTTTCAGAGTCACAATTGCCTGGGCACCAGCTCGTAACATGAGCAGCAAAGGATTGTATTGTTGAATTCATGTCAAAAGAATCAGAACGACGAGATGGAAAGAAGGCATTCGTTGGGGGAAATCAAATGCGGCTCAAAAGTAGAGTTCACGATTAGAAGGTAGCCCATTAGATTAAGGTAGAGGTGGTTAGTGGTGCCGAGAAGTAGGAAAAAACCATGAGGACCCAGAACCCCAGAAATGAGGCCTCCTTGGCCGTAGATTTCGGCACGGCCTAGAGACCCAACGGAGCGAGTTATAGCCAGTAGGTGGGCGCTGTCCGGTCGAATCGGGCGACGGCTATACCAGATCGATGCAAAGTTGCATGTCAACCCATCATCAGAGGGTACTTCTCAGTAGGTGAGGACGCTTCTTTTGCCTCAACCTTATCACGGAACTCCTCCTTTAGAGCACCATAATGAAGTAGTGAGAATTGTGTTTCAGAAAACGACCCGGAAAATGAAATCTGTCCTTACCGCTTCGGGAGTGATATCTCTTTGAGGTTCGGAGAACATCTCGTATCCAGCTATGTACTTGGGCACCGTTGCTTAAATAAAAAATTCATTAAAACGGAGAAAGAAATTAAGGATAAGGATAAAGCATGCATAAGGATAAAGCATAAAGCATTTGCCGTTGATCAATCCCTTTTTGGGATGCGGCACGCATTCTACTTCCATTTGTACATTCGT
Source organism: Ostertagia ostertagi (assembly GCA_036418205.1). NCBI lineage: Eukaryota > Metazoa > Nematoda > Chromadorea > Rhabditida > Trichostrongylidae > Ostertagia > Ostertagia ostertagi. The sequence goes on from MU894966.1 coordinate 13,669, forward strand.
AGTGGCGTTTGAATGCGATGTGGCCTATACAATGACTTGCGGGGGCCAGCCGATGTACAAGTCAGTGTTTTTATCCTCCCAGACAAGTCTGGTACCAATTAACCGACCCCGGAGGGATGGAAGGCTTGGTTGGCCCGGGCGACTCACGACCCAGGATTTGATCCCCGGACCGCTCGCGTGGTAAGCGTGCCACTTGCCACTACACCACTTCCGCCTCCCTCCCCCTCTCGCTGAGAAAGAAATAACCAAATTATAAAATGGTTTGGCTGCCTTTCCCGACAGTTTGGGAGAAGTAATGTTCGGGAGGAAGCTCCCGAAAACTGTTTCTGATTGAGATTGTCGTGCCCACGATGAGTCATAGAACCGACGCCAGCTTGTTGGTAAGTACATCTGATCTGTCCTTGGTCTCCAGTTGTATTTTATTTTATTTTATTTTGTTCTATTACGTTCGTGTTGATGTTGAATAGTTTTGTAGTGTATTGTTACTAACTTAATTGTTCCACATGCCTACTGGCATGTCCGTTAATAAATAAATAAATAAGGATAAGTCCAACGAACGAACGTTGGATACAAAGCGATTGCCCAACCGCGCATCAACAGTCCCTTGGCAAAGGCGACAAACGACACAATAACACGTGGACCGTTGAAGGTGGTGTCAGGTGTGAGTTGGGGGGGGGGATACGGTGCTGACCTCCCAAATATCTCAAAGCTGAGGAACGACCCGAATGGATACATCGATAAAATCGCATCAGGTGATAAAATATGTACTTAGATGAAAGATGCTAGATGGCCAATATCATCTGGTTTTTTCTTGGATTCTCAGAAATTGTGGTCCTCCTGGCCAATACAGACCTGTTATGTATATCTCCCAAGTTCTTCAAGTCTCCCAAATCGCTAAGTATGAACGCAGTGCGTAACGAAATCTTGTATAAAATACCTGATCTGAGAAGCGGCGGATGGAAGACGCGTGTAGATACCAGCATTGATTGTCATTATTCAGTAGTGGGCCCGTTGGTGCTCCAAGCCATCCCATGCTGAATGGGAATGGGCACTAAAAATTCATTAAACAAAAGGACAAAGCAGCGTCAAATAGCACTATGATATATGTGGTGTGCAAATTTCTTACTGAGAAAATGCATAGAAATGTGGGCTTAGGGAAACGTTACCAAGTTCTTTAATGTAAAAACACCATTTCACCATATCACCAACATAAAACGACTGCAGCCTGGAAATGCAGTGCTTTCGTTATAAAATTCCAGCAGTTCTCTCTACATACACTACTTTTTCACAGTTTCTCTTCTCCATTTTATTTTATTGATTTAGCAATAATTAGCCAATCACAGCAAAGGGCAATACACAAAAATTTTCAAGTATTTATCAACCGATTGACTTAGCTTAAAGGCACGACCCAGGCAGAGGTCATGTGAAGGCTTCTACAAATGTGGCGATCTCGTGCAAGGAAACCAACCGACAAAAGCTGGCTGCGGCACTGCAAAGCAGGGTCAACCCTACGTTGTGACGAGTCACAACGGGGGGGTCGTACTGAATTGAGCTTGGAGGGGGGGGTCGTAATTTTTTGGTGGCCGGCACTGAAAATTCTTGGTGATGTCCTACTGAGTATGGATAGTGGTACGAAGGAGAAGAGCAAACGCAGCAAAGAAAGTGTTTGTGAATAGTTATAGCAATTATGCAAAGCCTTCTCCCTGCAAGGACGCAGTCATGAAGTGGAAGATTGCAGCATCCTGAAAAAAGTACTCGCATTGTGACAGCCACGAGACCACATATGAAACTAATGCCTTTAGAGACCAGCATGATAGCCGGCACGATACGTTTGCGCAAGATTACTGATACTAGAGCATCTGTAAACCACGCTTCCCTCTGAATGAGCTTTCAAATGAATCAGCGAATTAGAAGGGCGCCCGAGGCGTGGCGCGCACCAAGGCAAGGGATGTAGTGCAAGCGCATGCTCGGAGCTTTCTAGCACATCCTAAATTAAACATGAAATTGGTCTTCCAAGAAGTTACGGGCAGTGAACCTAAGAAAACTCGCGTTTTCGAGAAAATGGCTCAAAAATACCCCTCAAATTTGAGGGTTAACAACGGGACTAATTTTGAACTACTGATTTTTCAGGAACGCTTGGGTACTCGTTAGAAAGCTTGAATCCTGGAGTGTGTTATATCGCGTTCAGCTTCCTAAATGAATGACTTTTAAGGAAGTTATGATCGTTTGAAGGTAAAAAAGTCGCGTTTTCAAAGAAATGGTTACACCAGCCCTTTATAATGGTTACAACGGGACTAAATTTTGAACTACTGATTTTGCAGGAACGTTTGGGTACTCGTTAGAAAGCTTGAATCCTGGAGTGTGTTATATCGCGTTCAGCTTCCTAAATGAATGACTTTGAAGGAAGTTATGATCGTTTGAAAGCAAAAAAGTCGGTTTGCACCAGAGAAAGTCACAACGTCCAAAATTTTTAATAAATTAACTTTCGAAGAATTTATACCCATGATTGGCTAGAGAATAATTTGAATTTTTTAAATCAAATCACTATGGCGCTGAAGCTCGAATATGAAGGAAGTTATAGCCCTAGAAAGAGGAGTGTAAAAATTCTCTTGCAATCTAATTTTTTGGCTTATAACTTTTTCATTGTGAAGGGTTTGAGAAAAAATGGGCACTCCTTGAGAAGGATGAACCACGCTGATCCAACATCCGCCGATATCTTCCGGACTACCTGAAATTAAACAAAAAAAACTCCTAAACTTTTCACATTCCCGTTCGACGGCTCCTCACCTTGAGCAGATGCGCTCCACCGTCAGCAAGGCAAAAGGGCGCCAACCAGCAAATTTGAAATCACATCGCATGATTGAAAGAGCATGGTTTCGTCTGACTTATTGTCTTTACAATCTTTCTGAACAGTTTGCACACATCTTCAAGCGGGCAAAAAATTTATTGATAGATGACTCATTTTTGGCGAAGTTTTCATTCAACGGCGGTCCACAATGTGTTAAGGCAACTGATTCAGTTTGGCGATCTCTTAGTTTAGTAACCCCTCGGGGTACCCTTCGGGTACCTTCGAGTGCATCTCATTATTCGGAAGCTGATTTGACTTGAGTAGCAATAAATATTAAGGTCAATCTGTCTTTACACAAGTGTAACGTACAAGGGGGGGGGTCGTATCAAATCAACCATGAAGGGGGGGGGTCGTAAAAAATTTTCGAAGAGTCACAACGATAGGGTTGACCCTGTTGCAAAGTAAGCTGCCCAAGCTGCAGAGTTTTTTTTTTCTCTTATCAGGCTGTTGTCTGGCGCTCTCTCATCTGTAGCGCTCTCTCGCCCATACTCTCCTCTCCGCGCTTAGTCTCTCATTCCCTTAGCACAGCCGATTAGGAAGGTGAGTGAGCCCTCAACCTGAGCGTTTTCGACGGATTCTTTTCCTTTTTTCTTTACTGCCGGCCCACTTCCACCAATACATTCGCATTCGTGTGCAAGAGCCACACCAGTGCGATCCTGGCGATGGCCTACATTATTTTGAGGAGAGAAATTTGTGAATTAAAAACTGTACAAAGACTCCACCTCTTATCGTTAGTGCAGTTGTTTCTGTTAAGGGAGTAATATATTATGCACCACAAAATTCGTATAGATTGAATGCTAGTTTCAGAGACTGCCAAGATCCAGCCCTGGAAGTAACCGACTGCTGAGAAGGCAGCATAACAGGGACGGGTGCTCAGTGCACCTTTTTGACTTAAACACATATCCTAGAAGCTGGCTCAGGGGTGCTTACGGAGGCTTCTCGACATGCAAGTATCACTAGATTTTACCACAGATGGTCGGAAGTGCTCCCCTCCATACTCCAGAGAGACCTAGCAGCCGCTTTTGAAAAACTTTTTTATTGAGCTCCTGTTGTGTGTATCCAGGTCACGCTTTACGGAACTACGAGACTATACCGTTGGCAAAGGTGATATTATCCTGTGGTAGTACCCCTTCCGAAGCCTCTTGACACTACGTCAGTAGCAGCGGACCTTGTACAGAGAAAACAATAGACACCCTTGCAGTGAACCCTTCGAGAAAACTTAGGAAAAGAAGACCTCCATCATTATGACGCGCGTCGAAATTTATCGAATGCGAAGATTGAGGGTAGAGTTTTCTGCGATAACAACCCCTTTTTGGAATGCGCCACGCATTTGACCTCCACTGAGCGTTATATTGGTGACTATTTGATTTGACCTATACCAATGAGTTGCGGGGGCTAACCGATACACATGTCAGTGTTTCTACTGCCAAGACAAGTCTGGATCCAATTAATCGAGCCGGGAGCAGGGCAAAAATTGGTCGAGGATTTCTCGGCGATGCGTCGAGGATTTTCGCCTGTTCGGTCACACTTTCCCACGTTCACACTCACTCTTGCCACGCGCGAGCCGGCCGTGCTCTCCGCGTGTACATTGCGTCCTTATATCCGCGACAATATTTTCACACAGTACAGCGCCATGGTCAAGGATTTGCTTGGCCGTTATCGAAACTGCCTGGGGGATGGAGGGTGAGAGGTCCAGAGACCGGTCGACCAGGATTTACGCACAGGCACCGTGGGCCACGGTAAGACGCCACTTGCCAGTACATTACCTGTTCGCACGACACATCTTGTCATGTGCAGAATAAAATAAATAAAATGGTACGTATACCATGAAAAGCTGAGTTGGAATGAAATGGTGCCCCGGTAGCGTAACTGGTAGCGCACTTGCCCGGAAAGCGAGAGGTGCGGGTTCTAGTCCCGCCTGGGGCGAAAGTTTTGTTCACAACCCAGCATTCTTGTGAAACAATAAATATTAGTATAAATAAATAAGCATGATAACATGTAATACATAACACAACACAATAATAAATATTATATAAACAAAGATTTATGAAAATCTTCTTGTTCACCTGAAAAATGTTGTCGTACTTGATTATTAACCGTTGCAGTATGTCAGCCAATGCGACTTGCTCTTCCTAAAGCCCGAAACTAGCCGCATAAATTTCCAGCGTCTACCTCATCAAACAGTCCAAAAATGAGTTCTTCCGAACTAAACTGAAAATCACAAGGCCGCAGTACCTCCTAATTCTGAAAAAAGGAGTAGTTCCACAAAGTGCTTTGCCCTAACCTCGCTAAGCTCATCAAGGCGGAGCACATGTCTGTTTGGAAGCAACATCGTCTCATACGGCCATACTGCCCAGTAAGGTACGAGCACTGTCCAGTGCTGGTTCTGTAGTACTATTCGCTCGCTAGCATCCCTTTGCTCTCTTTGCAGGACGTCGAATAACAAAGGCCGACCATGGCGAGAGTAATATTCCTAGAAGAAATATCAAAAAATAAGGATGATTCTCAGAAGTACTGAAAATTCTCGTTAGTAAGTTATTTATTTATTTATTGATCGATCACAAAAGTGCATCACATCAGAGTGATAAGACCATTATACTAGTATGCGAAAGTACCCACTTATGGTTAGAGAAAGTGCCGCGAGGTTAAAGGCACAACCCGGATGAGTTCAAGGCTTGTGCTCAGCAGTACCTGGCCGGGAATGGGTCCCCAAAACTCTGCATTTCTGGACAATCCCCTTATTCCTGATCATGAGGACTGCGTCATTGCCCGGAGTAGAGACGCAGAGTTTTGGGAACCCTTTACCGGCCAGGCACTGTTGCACACATCCCCCAGGGTGGATAAATCCCTCTGTTGGTAGGATAGAATCGCTAACGAAAGCCGCAGATGTCCGCTTCTTCCTCTCCCAAAAAGCGCAATAAGTGCGCTAGGGGCTTGCAGAGACCGCTTCAACCGCTTCAATCTTCTCGTCTTCACATATAGTCCCTCAACGCTTCAGCAATGCCGGACCAAATAAACTATCAACTCTCTAACTTTAGCGTTTTCGACGGTTTTTTCGTTGCTGTCGGCTCAGGCGTGCCTTTGAGCACGCTAAATTGCAATTGGAAGCTTGGTGGGTCCTCATTAGTTTCCAAGTCTTTTGCTGGTTTTGCTGAAACCTTATCAAAAAAGCGCCTCTACCCTAAACCTACTCGTTGACATTTATCCTTCCTGGAGGGATAATTCGGTAAGAAATTCCCTGCCCATAGCTGTCCATGTGGATGAGCGTTTGAACAACCGACGGCAGCTCCTCGATTCTCGAATATCTAGAAGAGGCTTTTAGAAGAATCTGTCATCATTGCCAACCTGATTAAAAGCCAGAAACCTACCTGAATCCAGTGATATTTATCCTTGAGCTCTCGAAATTGTTCAATCCACACTTTGACAACTTTAGTTACCTGTAATGGAATCACAAATATGAAATTGGCCGATCTATGACATATGAGAGATTCTGGTCATATAATGCGAACAAACAAGCGAAACAAGGTCACCGCTCTGCGACCGCACGCCCACATGTTGAACATTGTGGACATGGCAAGCGCAAGATCGTTCGGGTGTGAGTGCTGCCTTTCTGACTTTCGGGTTCGTTAAAGAAGAAGACGTGTCAATATCATATCAAAAAGCTCCCTATTTTTTTACTGACCCAAGATCAAATCATAAAAACTGTAATCTATTAGCGTGCCTCAGAGGCAGCCCTCCCACTGAATATTTAGCTCCGCCCTATTCCTGAAGTGTGAAAAAAGCATATGTTTTCTGGATTCGCTATTCAGAGCTCGAGTTTTTTCCATAGAGAGAAGATCAGACAGTTCAAGCGTGAATCAGCTAGTCGGCGACTCACACCTGATTGATAACCGGACCGCTGGCGCGGTAAGCGTGCACTGGCGCACTATACAATCTCCTCCTCCCTCCCCCTCTCGCTGAGAAAGAAATAACCAAATTATAAAATGGTTTGGCTGCCTTTCCCGACAGTTTGGGAGAAGTAATGTTCGGGAGGAAGCTCCCGAAAACTGTTTCTGATTGAGATTGTCGTGCCCACGATGAGTCATAGAACCGACGCCAGCTTGTTGGTAAGTACATCTGATCTGTCCTTGGTCTCCAGTTGTATTTTATTTTATTTTATTTTGTTCTATTACGTTCGTGTTGATGTTGAATAGTTTTGTAGTGTATTGTTACTAACTTAATTGTTCCACATGCCTACTGGCATGTCCGTTAATAAATAAATAAATAAGGATAAGTCCAACGAACGAACGTTGGATACAAAGCGATTGCCCAACCGCGCATCAACAGTCCCTTGGCAAAGGCGACAAACGACACAATAACACGTGGACCGTTGAAGGTGGTGTCAGGTGTGAGTTGGGGGGGGGGATACGGTGCTGACCTCCCAAATATCTCAAAGCTGAGGAACGACCCGAATGGATACATCGATAAAATCGCATCAGGTGATAAAATATGTACTTAGATGAAAGATGCTAGATGGCCAATATCATCTGGTTTTTTCTTGGATTCTCAGAAATTGTGGTCCTCCTGGCCAATACAGACCTGTTATGTATATCTCCCAAGTTCTTCAAGTCTCCCAAATCGCTAAGTATGAACGCAGTGCGTAACGAAATCTTGTATAAAATACCTGATCTGAGAAGCGGCGGATGGAAGACGCGTGTAGATACCAGCATTGATTGTCATTATTCAGTAGTGGGCCCGTTGGTGCTCCAAGCCATCCCATGCTGAATGGGAATGGGCACTAAAAATTCATTAAACAAAAGGACAAAGCAGCGTCAAATAGCACTATGATATATGTGGTGTGCAAATTTCTTACTGAGAAAATGCATAGAAATGTGGGCTTAGGGAAACGTTACCAAGTTCTTTAATGTAAAAACACCATTTCACCATATCACCAACATAAAACGACTGCAGCCTGGAAATGCAGTGCTTTCGTTATAAAATTCCAGCAGTTCTCTCTACATACACTACTTTTTCACAGTTTCTCTTCTCCATTTTATTTTATTGATTTAGCAATAATTAGCCAATCACAGCAAAGGGCAATACACAAAAATTTTCAAGTATTTATCAACCGATTGACTTAGCTTAAAGGCACGACCCAGGCAGAGGTCATGTGAAGGCTTCTACAAATGTGGCGATCTCGTGCAAGGAAACCAACCGACAAAAGCTCGGCTGCGGCATTGCAAAGCAGGGTCAACCCTACGTTGTGACGAGTCACAACGGGGGGGTCGTACTGAATTGAGCTTGGAGGGGGGGGTCGTAATTTTTTGGTGGCCGGCACTGAAAATTCTTGGTGATGTCCTACTGAGTATGGATAGTGGTACGAAGGAGAAGAGCAAACGCAGCAAAGAAAGTGTTTGTGAATAGTTATAGCAATTATGCAAAGCCTTCTCCCTGCAAGGACGCAGTCATGAAGTGGAAGATTGCAGCATCCTGAAAAAAGTACTCGCATTGTGACAGCCACGAGACCACATATGAAACTAATGCCTTTAGAGACCAGCATGATAGCCGGCACGATACGTTTGCGCAAGATTACTGATACTAGAGCATCTGTAAACCACGCTTCCCTCTGAATGAGCTTTCAAATGAATCAGCGAATTAGAAGGGCGCCCGAGGCGTGGCGCGCACCAAGGCAAGGGATGTAGTGCAAGCGCATGCTCGGAGCATTCTAGCACATCCTAAATTAAACATGAAATTGGTCTTGCGAGATGTTACGGGCAGTGGAACTTAAGAAAACTCGCGCTTTCGAGAAAGTGGCTCAAAAAATACCCCTCAAATTTGAGGGTTACAACGGGACTAAATTTTGAACTACTGATTTTTCAGGAACGCTTGGGTACTCGTTAGAAAGCTTGAATCCTGGAGTGTGTTATATCGCGTTCAGCTTCCTAAATGAATGACTTTTAAGGAAGTTATGATCGTTTGAAGGTAAAAAAGTCGCGTTTTCAAAGAAATGGTTACACCAGCCCTTTATAATGGTTACAACGGGACTAAATTTTGAACTACTGATTTTGCAGGAACGTTTGGGTACTCGTTAGAAAGCTTGAATCCTGTAGTTGTTATATCGTGTTCAGCTTCCCAAATGAATGACTTTGAAGGAAGTTATGATCGTTTGAAAGCAAAAAAGTCGCTTTGCACCAGAGAAAAGTAACAACGTACAAAATTTTTAATAAATTAACTTTCGAAGAATTTATACCCATGATTGGCTAGAGAATAATTTGAATTTTTTAAATCAAATCACTATGGCGCTGAAGCTCGAACATGAAGGAAGTTATAGCCCTAGAAAGAGGAGTGTAAAAATTCTCTTGCAATCTAATTTTTTGGCTTATAACTTTTTCATTGTGAAGGGTTTGAGAAAAAATGGGCACTCCTTGAGAAGGATGAACCACGCTGATCCAACATCCGCCGATATCTTCCGGACTACCTGAAATTAAACAAAAAAAACTCCTAAACTTTTCACATTCCCGTTCGACGGCTCCTCACCTTGAGCAGATGCGCTCCACCGTCAGCAAGGCAAAAGGGCGCCAACCAGCAAATTTGAAATCACATCGCATGATTGAAAGAGCATGGTTTCGTCTGACTTATTGTCTTTACAATCTTTCTGAACAGTTTGCACACATCTTCAAGCGGGCAAAAAATTTATTGATAGATGACTCATTTTTGGCGAAGTTTTCATTCAACGGCGGTCCACAATGTGTTAAGGCAACTGATTCAGTTTGGCGATCTCTTAGTTTAGTAACCCCTCGGGGTACCCTTCGGGTACCTTCGAGTGCATCTCATTATTCGGAAGCTGATTTGACTTGAGTAGCAATAAATATTAAGGTCAATCTGTCTTTACACAAGTGTAACGTACAAGGGGGGGGGTCGTATCAAATCAACCATGAAGGGGGGGGGGTCGTAAAAAATTTTCGAAGAGTCACAACGATAGGGTTGACCCTGCTGCAAAGTAAGCTGCCCAAGCTGCAGAGTTTTTTTTTTCTCTTATCAGGCTGTTGTCTGGCGCTCTCTCATCTGTAGCGCTCTCTCGCCCATACTCTCCTCTCCGCGCTTAGTCTCTCATTCCCTTAGCACAGCCGATTAGGAAGGTGAGTGAGCCCTCAACCTGAGCGTTTTCGACGGATTCTTTTCCTTTTTTCTTTACTGCCGGCCCACTTCCACCAATACATTCGCATTCGTGTGCAAGAGCCACACCAGTGCGATCCTGGCGATGGCCTACATTATTTTGAGGAGAGAAATTTGTGAATTAAAAACTGTACAAAGACTCCACCTCTTATCGTTAGTGCAGTTGTTTCTGTTAAGGGAGTAATATATTATGCACCACAAAATTCGTATAGATTGAATGCTAGTTTCAGAGACTGCCAAGATCCAGCCCTGGAAGTAACCGACTGCTGAGAAGGCAGCATAACAGGGACGGGTGCTCAGTGCACCTTTTTGACTTAAACACATATCCTAGAAGCTGGCTCAGGGGTGCTTACGGAGGCTTCTCGACATGCAAGTATCACTAGATTTTACCACAGATGGTCGGAAGTGCTCCCCTCCATACTCCAGAGAGACCTAGCAGCCGCTTTTGAAAAACTTTTTTATTGAGCTCCTGTTGTGTGTATCCAGGTCACGCTTTACGGAACTACGAGACTATACCGTTGGCAAAGGTGATATTATCCTGTGGTAGTACCCCTTCCGAAGCCTCTTGACACTACGTCAGTAGCAGCGGACCTTGTACAGAGAAAACAATAGACACCCTTGCAGTGAACCCTTCGAGAAAACTTAGGAAAAGAAGACCTCCATCATTATGACGCGCGTCGAAATTTATCGAATGCGAAGATTGAGGGTAGAGTTTTCTGCGATAACAACCCCTTTTTGGAATGCGCCACGCATTTGACCTCCACTGAGCGTTATATTGGTGACTATTTGATTTGACCTATACCAATGAGTTGCGGGGGCTAACCGATACACATGTCAGTGTTTCTACTGCCAAGACAAGTCTGGATCCAATTAATCGAGCCGGGAGCAGGGCAAAAATTGGTCGAGGATTTCTCGGCGATGCGTCGAGGATTTTCGCCTGTTCGGTCACACTTTCCCACGTTCACACTCACTCTTGCCACGCGCGAGCCGGCCGTGCTCTCCGCGTGTACATTGCGTCCTTATATCCGCGACAATATTTTCACACAGTACAGCGCCATGGTCAAGGATTTGCTTGGCCGTTATCGAAACTGCCTGGGGGATGGAGGGTGAGAGGTCCAGAGACCGGTCGACCAGGATTTACGCACAGGCACCGTGGGCCACGGTAAGACGCCACTTGCCAGTACATTACCTGTTCGCACGACACATCTTGTCATGTGCAGAATAAAATAAATAAAATGGTACGTATACCATGAAAAGCTGAGTTGGAATGAAATGGTGCCCCGGTAGCGTAACTGGTAGCGCACTTGCCCGGAAAGCGAGAGGTGCGGGTTCTAGTCCCGCCTGGGGCGAAAGTTTTGTTCACAACCCAGCATTCTTGTGAAACAATAAATATTAGTATAAATAAATAAGCATGATAACATGTAATACATAACACAACACAATAATAAATATTATATAAACAAAGATTTATGAAAATCTTCTTGTTCACCTGAAAAATGTTGTCGTACTTGATTATTAACCGTTGCAGTATGTCAGCCAATGCGACTTGCTCTTCCTGAAAGCCCGACACGAGTCGCTGAAATTAACAGCGTTACCTCATAAAATAAAAATAAAGTTTTGCCGTTGATCAATCCCTTTTGGGATGCGGCACGCATTCTACTTCCATTTGTACATTCGTAGTGGCGTTTGAATGCGATGTGGCCTATACAATGACTTGCGGGGGCCAGCCGATGTACAAGTCAGTGTTTTTATCCTCCCAGACAAGTCTGGTACCAATTAACCGACCCCGGAGGGATGGAAGGCTTGGTTGGCCCGGGCGACTCACGACCCAGGATTTGATCCCCGGACCGCTCGCGTGGTGAGCGCGCCACTTGCCACTACACCACTTCCGCCCTGACAGGGCTCACAATTAATTGGCACTATTGTTATTATTAACAATGGATTCAATCGTTCTGTTCGGCTTAGGTAACGCAGGATCACTGAAAAACAAAAAAAGGCAAGTGTGCCAAATTGGGTCTCAGAGAAGGCTGACATGACATTTGTTGATGAATTTTCACAGAGGTTCTCGTGGAATTCGAGTATCTCGTCCTGTGGTTGCACTTTAGTCCCCCCCCCCCCCTCCACCACGAGTGTTCTCAGGGGAAATCATGTTTAGTCCTGGGAAAAAATGTTGCGAGTAGGACGTGACGCAGACGTACATGAGTTGCGGGACCTTAGCTAAATGAGCTAGGGTTGCACTAACTCTTTTAGCCTTTGAGAGGGTAGGGGGTGTTAAAATGGTCAAATTCACTGTCATGTTTCGCATCCTGCTTTTCAGTATTCATGGAATTTTGGAAATATTTAGTTAGGATCAAGAAAATTCGGCCACAAAGGTAGGAACGCATTCTCATTTCAGGATACCTTATTATTTCCACGCAGCTTGATGTGCGTAATAACCACAGAGGCCAATGAACGTATCCTCTGCTTTCGAAAATCAGATGCGCTTCGAGTGCAGACCACACACCACAAAAGACAACGGCCTTCACAAAATGCAAACGTTCTGTACCAGTGGGATAAGAAGGCCGGTTGCAGCTGTATTGTACGTGCCCTGATTACAACTGAGTTTACCAACTTGGTATTATAGCTATCACTATAAAATCACCAGATCACCTTGGATGCCATCGTCATTTGTGGTGTGTGGTCTGTACTGGACGCGCAACTGGTTTCCGGAAGCGGGGTATATTTCTGTTCTCATCATGCGTATACAATTTTATAATTGAATAGCAATGAGCGAAGAACTGCACTGACTGTTGAAATCTTAGAAAAAAAATTCGAAAAAAAAAATGTTTGAAAAGAAAATAAGCAAGCGGTACACATTCTGCAGGAAAACAATATTAAAGGTATGCGTAAATCAGCTTGTTTTATTGAATCATGATTTTCAAAACACACTAAACACACTTTATAGCAAAAGTATTTCGCCATAATAATTCAACATGTTCAAAAAAATCAACGACAGAAGAAAAATTTTAAAAGATAAAAGATCTAAGCGAATGTAATCACTGATAATCATACTCGATGGCTGCTAACAAGGATAGGATTATTTCCCAGAGAAACATTTATAAATAAATACACACGTCACAAAAAGTAAGTTCATCTCTAGATGATAATATCCTAAAAACCGTGCCTATAACAACCTGTGTCGCAATCTGACAGATCAACATCATCGGCAACAACAATTAGTTCAACAAAAAAATCCACGAAACCGTCTAACATTGACAGACGAATCGATACCATTCACATTTTCACTTTGAGCTGTTTCATCTTGGGCTGCTTTGCCTTCGCTTCTCGTTTCATTTCCAGTTTCTGGAAATACTACTACTTGAAATAATTCTTTAAGCTCTTTCTTGTACCTTCAAAAGGTTATCGAACAATTTTGAAATTGGGGAGTAGTCTTTGGGCCTTTGGGTCTTTTTATGATGATATTCTAAAGATAAAGTCGTGAAACACACAAGTGGTACGACAAATCCACAACGATTTTAGTCCTGTTGAAAGGAAATTCACACACTTTTAAATCTTTCTACTTTACATATATATATTGCTATTTCTATGGCAACAGACAATGACAAAGATAAAGATAAAGATATAATACAGTAACAGTTGGACAGCGAACAACAAAAAAGAATTCATCCCCCGAGGTAGGTGGAAGCAATGAGTTTCGTCTAAATTAGAGCGGAACGAACCACTTTGTAAAGTTGTGTTTGTTTCTACAGATAATTTTTGCATATTTTCTTTTTTGTTTATCAAGGTTAGGACAACTAATCTCACTATTGTACTCTTGATCACTTTCCTCAGCTCGCTACTAGGTATAACCAGAAATGACAAAAGCCATTTCTTCGCAACACTCAGTTCAGCAAAACGTGATCACCATCTCGAAAAATTAGATCCATTGTTGGGTTGGATTTTGATGATATTTGTTTGACGTTTGAGAAACCCGCAATCGCAATCTCCTGCACGTTTTGATGTACAACACTTGCGAACTTATTCAAGCGTTGGGCTTACACGCGAACAAAAGGGGGCCTCCCCGGAACAGCTTGACGCGGATGGCCCTTGCATCTGACTCGAATTCGGTCTTTTTATAAAACGTCTTAGAACCCGTTCTAAC
>MU894967.1:0-21808 GCA_036418205.1 Ostertagia ostertagi
TTTCGAGCTCAAAACCAACAAAAACCAAACACTAACTGGTTACAGGTACAGTTGTTGTGTAAGGGTTTTAAGTTTAAAAGAGAAAAGAAACCGAATGGTAGCAAGTTAGAGTGTCTTCATAGAATACAACCTGTGTTGAACGACTTAAATTTTTCTGAGACGCAACAGTTTGTGCAAGCGCAAGGAGAGAACATGGTGACCAGAGAGCGATGAGCTATTTCTCTTCCTTGCCTCTAATTTTACTCTTCATTCTAAGATTTCAATTGATTTCTATTTTGCCCTTGAGCTCCATTGCAGGAGTTTCAAACAACTGCGATGAATTCAAAATAAATTGAAGGTTCTGCACTCCTGACGGTATTGGACATGTGTTTCAATCTTACACAAATCGTGTGCCAGTGATCACGTACAGCAGCGTTCTTTATAGTTTCATAACCACCGACCTCGAATATCGATACGGTACTAGTTATCTGTCTCAGATTGAAATTAATTTAAATAAACACGATAATTTAGTTCCTGCACGTCCAGCTGCCTGAATGGTTTCTGCATATGGTCACAGGCTATCAAAACGATATAGTGTTGAAGTGATTTTTCTTTTGCTACACTCCGCCTGTTTAATAAAGTTTTTTGTTGGTGTAAATTCATTTCTTCGTTGGACTCCACATTTTTTGAGTAAACCACATACAATGGAGGCATTTTTGACCACAAAGGTCGTTAGGGGTGTTCTCACGCGTCTTCACGCTACTTTTGAAAGCTCTCCTCTCAGTGGATGGGATTCCAAGGAGCGATAACTGCACATTTGTCGATTTACAGGGTGGGCCAAAACTATGGTACCAAGATATTGAAAACAAATATTAGCCTAATGAAACAAACCAATTTCAAAAAAATGTTGGCCAAGTATTACAAAACATAGTTAGGTTGGATTGGGAATCTGTTACCTACCTCAGTTCGGGGTTTCTGTTACCTACCTCAGTTCAGGGTCAAGATCACGTTGCTTGTCGAGCGGTCTACTTGCGAACCCCTCTTGTTGCTGTCTATGCGTTCATATAGAATCGTCAAGATAACTGCGGTGGCTGGTCGCCAGCGTAACGCACAGTACAATCACATAAGAACGGAAGCTAATTACGGGCGGCCTTCCAATAAACAACATAGATACATAAAAAGTTACATGTATGAAAAGCGGATTGGAAAAGGCGCGAAGAAAGCAAGCAAAACCCAAATTTCCGTAAGACGCGCTTGCGTTGCAGCTTTAGTCAAGGAGCGCTCCAGATTTCGTGCAGGCGGGGGGGGGGGAGGGATAACAGGGCGCACTAAAAAATATTTCAATGAGGCTTAAGTTTTGCAAAGTCGTACATTTTCCGATCAGGATGACTTGGAACGTGTGTGACGTTTGCTCCTAGAAAACAACTAACCAGGAAAGGCATTCAACTTCCCATGGAACTTTGAGGTGAGACCCAGATATATCGATAGAGCTTCAAACGCTGATTACAAATATGGAAACTAAAACTGCAAAATGAACCTGCCAAGGAAGTTGTGAGCAGTCAAAGTTGGCTGGAAGTAAAGCATTACACTAGCCTCCGGCTTTCAAAGTCGCCGCGGAGCAGTGGTGGTGCCGCTATTCACCCTGGAGGTCATAAGCTCTCCTTCCCGTCGGAGCGCAAATTCCGAGAGCATTAGGGCAGGTTCATTTTGCAGTTTTAGTTTCCATATTTGTAATCAGCGTTTGAAGCTCTATCGATATATCTGGGTCTCACCTCAAAGTTCCATGGGAAGTTGAATGCCATTCCTGGTAAGGTCGGAATATTCGCAGAATAAGATTGCGCCAAAACCCCATACCGATTCTCGTGACTGAAGAACACAAAGCGTCCAAGCTCAAGAAGAGCGCCCATGGTGGGATGGCGCTCTCCTTGAGCGACAGAAACGCCCTAGCGAGGCTATCCTGTAGGACCGACAACACTACGACCACTTCTCCAGATCGCCTAGTCCCCTACAGGCACTCTGCCCAGTCAGGCAGCGCTGGATCGGCAAACAGCTAAAGAAATTGCAGTGCCATAGGCGCTAAAATAAAAGGACCAGAGTTAGCCACTTAACTGCTTGTGTTAGCTAGGATGTTTTTCTTCGTTCTTCTTTGTTACATGTTTTTCCCTGTTAGCCACCGAGTTGGAAGCTTATGACGTCAGCGTGAAGGATCGACCATCTGCCACGTCACAATCTTATCACTTCCGCCTTCCACGTGCCTATATAAACCCATGATTCTCTTTTGTCAGTTCAGTTGAAGCTTTCTAATAAATCTGAGTGCCTGCTATCCGCGTAACTTGGGGGCCGAACCCAAGTACCGACTCAGAGGATCGATACCGCCTGCGGGGCCGGTAACAACGGCGAAGGCGAGACTCCTGCCGAGGGTAGGCAGAGTACCCCTCCGACTCAACGGTTAGGCAGTACTGTTGGCTGTACTGACTGTTATAGTCGGGGCGTACTCCTATCAGCGGGAAGGGTCCAAACGTATCGATCGTTACGATTCGGTGATATACGAATATTCATATAGTATTGCACTCAGCTTTAGAAACGCGCTGGAAAAGAAACAGCTGATCGGATAGTTTCTCAGTTGCAGGTTACCATGTCTGTTGTCGAGATGAATCCAGAGGATCTGGAGCGTCTGCTGTTGGATGAGAGCACAGCAACAGCAGAACAGTTAGCGTCAATGAAAACGACGCTGGAGCACCTTGTCAAAAAGGTGGACAGCCTCGCAGCAAGGAAATGCCACAGGTGCGTACTTCAAGTGAAGTTATTGCAATGAGGGTTGGCAGGTTTGCGAGAGTGGCCTGCACAGATGCTGCAGGGGGTTGCAACTAGAACCGCTAAGCAACTAGAGGACCTAGTAAGCTCAAGGATAAGTGAGGAGTGCAACCTCATTGAGCAGGAGCTAGGGCGGTTGAATGAGTTGGAACACGAAGTTTGCGCTGATAAAAAGGTAGTGTGCGAAACGCTCACGCTAGTGTTACACGCAAAGGCTCTTCAAAGTGATATGCTCGGAACAGAAGGCTAAGCAGTATGAAAAGGTATTCTCACCTAAAGTCGAAAATGAGGCGACTTCTGAGCAAGCAGCATTTCACACTGAGCATTCTAATCCTTTTCACTTTCAGCCTCGTCAGCATCCGGAAACAGGAAGCTGTGGAGACGCTCCTGCGACAGTCTACGAGCAGCTAAATGTCAGCGAGTTCGACAATGTCGAATATCATCTAAACTTCGATCCTATCGCTGCTGCTCAAGGTAGGCTTCGCCAACAAGCTGGCAAAACTGATGAAATCAAGCCTGGGACAGCTGAACAGATGTTTTTGCAGCCAGGAAAGACGACCGACTTGAGGCCGAAGATCAAGGGCTTGACCCAATTGTCGTCGACGAGGTGTCAAAGCCCAGGTGAGTCGCATCGTTCAGAAAGTCAAATGGGCTGTATATTGGCAGCAATGGCTTTATCCCGAGGTCGAGACATACAAAGATCCCCAAGGGAGAAATTTCGAAGATTTCGTACTGAGGTTTTCGATGAAATACCAAAATCTTGGGCTTCAGGATGAGTTGCTTAACCACTTGCTGCTTTCAAAATTGGACGGGTACCCAAAGGCAGTGGCTAAGGCACTACCTAAACACATAAGGGAAGGAAGCTTCGACGCTTAATTGATGCATTGAGGTCGAAGTTTGAGGTAAACAGTTCGTCCATTCAAATGAAAGCGTATATGGATTTGAAGCGCTTGAGAAGGTCGGGAGACGTAACAAGGTATTGTCTGGAACTGGAAAGGCTAACCAGAGAGGCATACCCTGACGCTTCAGAAGAAGAACTGTCTCGCACCAGGGCAGGAGAGTTGGTAAGCCAGTTGACGGACTGGCCCGAATATCTTCAACTCTATACGACCATGGAGATTGCTCCAAAGGAGGCGGCATATGAAATGGTCAAAGCCATGGCGCAAAGATGCGAGAGAAGTAGAGAGGTCGCGACAGCAATAAGAGAAACTTCTACAGGTTATAATCAAAGTCGTGAGGAACGCAAAAGACGCATAGCTGGTCAAAAGTTCAAAGCGAGTAACGCAGAAAATTCTGCGACACAACCAACAGGCGCAGTTGACGGGAGAGAAGCGCGCTCAGAGGATGAACAGCGGAAACTCTCTGTAAGATGCTACAACTGTGATAAACAAGGACACCTTAACCCTGAATATACGGACGACGCACTTTTCTTTCACTTCCGTGTGGCCCGGCGCCTTTTTTACGCTCACCGTTCGAGCCGCTACTCGCGAGCATAAACATCATGTATTTAATCTGTATTCCCATAAAAACCAATATTATTCTCGTTTGTGTCTTTCTCATTTCTTAAAGTATATTTGTGGTAAATATAACAGAAAGCCGTCCTGTAATAAAAGTGACAGGGCCACACAAAGGAAGGCAGGAGTGAAAATTGTTCAAAATAAGTTGTAATGAGGAAAAAGGGATTAGAAAGTATCCAAAACTTTTAGGTTCAATAGTATCAGCTACGACGTGTACAAAATGTCATGATTGCTTTTGTATGAATTGTTTTCAAATGAGTTATAACTGTTTTCTTCAAGAACGAAGTGGAAGTTAACTTAGTTTTTCTTTAGTTTAGGACCTATTTCGAGATTGTAGTCCAGATTTTTTCATACGTACGGCATAAGTATGTTACATAGATATGTAACAACAAAAAACATTTTGTAGAAAAACCGAATCCTCGCAAAAAAATTACTCCTTGAAGTCCCTGACACCCCATGTGTGTCAGGCGGCCACAGGGAGCAAATTGGGCCTGACACCCCATGTGTGTCAGGCGGTCCGGAAAGGGTTAAGGAGCTCGCCGGTTATACGAAAAGGAATTTTCACATCTGCGGAGAACCTGCTCCCCACAGAGCAACTAGCAGGCCGCCAAGGAAGCGATGTGTGGCGCTTGCACTGCGAACAGTGCTGTGGTTGCTGAGCAGGACCATTGCGCCCTTCCGCCCCATGCGCCGCCCCGCCCCATGATTCATCGGTGGCTTGGGCGAGCCGTGTTGCCAGCCGCAGCACGGTTAGGGCGCCATGCCTGCTGTTTGCCCTGCCCCCCCAGACGGGTGGACGGCAATATACGTTTAACCCACGCGTGCCGCCTGTCTTCTCCGCAGCCCTTTTCCCCCGCCGCGTCAAGGTCGAATCTCCGACGTATTTTCCCGCCCACTCAATTAACCGGCCCAAAAGGGACTTGGTCCCATTTTCTCGTTTTCCCTGGCACTTTGCAAGGCTTTCGCACCTGCCTTTCTTGTTCGCCACATGACGTATCATGCAACAGGACCCACCCTCCGTCATTCTAAACCACTTCAAACTAGCGTTACGAAAGCCTTTTAAAACGAGCATCCTGCTTCCCCTAGTCACACTTTTCCACAATTTAGACAGTCGATTGCCAAATAGAAGTTCAGCGCAGTCCAGTAAACTTATATAGCAGGACGGCGAGATATTCACTGCATCCCTGACAAGTGGATATTGCGGTGCAGTGGAGGCCAGGGATAAAAGTAGACGTGTGTGGGTTGATGGAATTAAAACAACACAGAAAGTTGCATCTACTTGGGATGTCAGTAAGAGCTTTGTTGGGCACAGGTTCCCAAATCAGCATCATACCAGCTGCGAATAGTCCAAGCAGCTTGAGGAATCAGCTCTTGACTTAGATGCTGACGTGGAAGAAATACCATTGGAACAGCAGAAAGCAGGTATTAGATGCTTCGAGTAATAAAATGTCCTTCAAGGGAGCTATCAAGCTAACGCTGCAAGTATCCGACGGAAGGAAGGTGCGAATCGCTTTGTTTGCCATGTCCGGAGGAGACGGCATGATAGTTCTAGGAACAAATGCACTTCAGAAGCTCGGCTACGGCCTCACCTACCAGCACCGAACAATCGTATAACTTATCATTGCTGAAGGAGAAAACCCTCCACAATAAGTAAAAGGACAGTGAAACATAAGAAGAAATCTCCAAATAGTTGTCTTCCAGTAACCATCACCAAAAGGATGTACCTACGTCCAGGCGAGACGAAAACGCTACGTGTTCACTGTGATGGCACGGCGCAGGAGGGAATCTTTTAGTCCAAGGAACACCTGCTACCAGATGTCGTATGGAAAGGTGGAAACCAGGCAACATAACCTACCTATAACAAATACCTTTGCAGGAGCAAAGATTTTCCGAGTAGGGGAGAAGGTGGGAAACCATCAAGCCTACCGGAAGTTGTGGAAGTGCAGCCTGTCAAATACTCCGGAGACATGTTGCAGCGCACCGTGGAGGTAACTGGAGATCGTGAAGAAAAATTGCTCAGGTTACTGCAAAGTAACAGGACAAGTGAGGAGTGCAATGAATCACTGGAGAAGCTTGTCAGGCATTACGCTCATGCTTTTGCAGTAAGTGAACAAGAGCTCACTCAAACAACGCTAGTGGAACACAGTATTGAGACCGGTGATGCAATGCCCATTCGGCAGAAAGCCCGTCCGGTGCCACTAGGCACGCGAGTGGAGCTACGACGCATTCTGAATGATTTGCAAGAACGAAAGATCATTGAACCAAGTAAATCGAGTTGGGCTTCGCCCATCGTGTTGGTGCAGAAGAAGGACGGAACTCTCAGATTATGCGTGGATTATCGGAAGCTCAATCAGGTGACAAGAGTTGACAGTTATCCCTTGCCAACGATTGACACGATTTTGCAAAGCTTGAGGGGTAAAAGTTACTTCTCGACTTTGGATTTATCGTCAGGCTACTGGCAGATCAGCTTGTCGGCTGATGCCAAGGAAAAGTCGGCGTTTACGACTACCGAAGGATTATACCAATTTCGGGTTTTGCCATTCGGTCTAGCGTCCTCGCCAGCCGTCTTCCAACGACTGATGCATGTTGTTCTTTGTCCTCTGCTAGGAGAAGAAGTGTTCTGCTACTTGGATGACATAATGGTAGCGACCGGAACAGTGGAGCAGCATCTAAGAGTCTTGGAACGAGTTTTTCAGGAATTGTCGAAAGCACGACTCAAACTTAAATCCAAAGAAGTGCGTTTTGTTGGAGAGGAAAGTTGAGTTCCTCGGCCACGTGATTGACCATAGCGGGTTGCACATGGATCCAGCCAAGGTCGAAGCGATCATGAAATACCCGCTGCCGCAGTCTCGGTCGGACCTCCGGACGTTCCTCGGTATGTGTTCATATTACCGAAAGTTTGTTCTGGGATTCTCAAGAGTAGCCGGACCGCTACATGAGATGACGTCCGAAAAGGTGCCGTTCAAGTGGGATTCTACAAAGGAGTCATGCTTTGACAAGCTTAAGTCTGTAATTGCACAGGCGCCAGTGCTGGCGCAGCCAGATATTGAAGGAGCTAGGAGCGGAAGAAAGCCTTTCAAAATTCATACCGACGCCAGTATTCAAGGACTTGGTGCTGTTTTGAGTCAGGAGGGAGAAGATGGATTCCTACATCCAGTGTTCTTCGCGTCGAAAGGCTTGTCTCGGTGCGAAAAGAACTACCACGTGACCGATTTGGAAGCATTGGCGGTTGTTTTCGCTTTGCGAAAGTTTCATATGTTTGTGTATGGACTTCCGGTTGAAGTCTATACTGATCACCAAGCTCTGACAGCGCTCTTTAAGCGGACAAACGTTTCTGCGCGAGTGCTCAGGTGGGCACTTGAACTCCAGAAGTACAACTTAAAGATTATCTATCTAAAAGGTGCTGCCAACCGCGTCGCCGATGCGCTGAGCCGTGGTGCTGTGTCTACAGATGAGGGTGAGAAAACGGGAACAATCCCAAATGAACTCATTGTAGCATTGGTGGCAGAAGAGCCTGAGTGGACAAACGAGCTACGGGAAGATCCTATCTATGCGGAGGTGATAGAGAACCTCGAAAAGGGAAACCTTGACATGGATGTTGCAATACCAGAACTTTCCCATAAGTTCAAAGTTGCGGATTTCATAATGGACAAAGGGTACTTAGCGCTACTGGATAACTGTTCGGTGCGGAGGGTTGTACCCCCGTCCAAGAGAAGAGCAATATTCGAAGAGGCGCATTCAGGCTCGCTGGCTGGACATTTTGGTCCAAAGAAATTGTTCAGACAATTGTCAAAAGACCTGTTCTGGGAAACCATGAAAAGGGATATTGCCCAATGGTCACAAGATTGTCGAGAGTGTCTTTGTCATAATCATCGTCATCCAATGACGCCAGGGTTGAAGCCTATTGTTACAACAAAGCCTTACGAGCTGGTCGGCATTGACATCCTGGAGATGGGATTGACGACGGACGGAAACCGATACATTCTCAGCGTAATTGATCACTTTTCAAAATTTGGTGGCGCATATGCCATTCCCTCGAAAGCTGCGGCAATTGTGGCTCGAACGCTATTTGAAAGGTGGATCGCTGAGGGCGGACGACAGCCGAAATGTATCTTATCTGATCAGGGAGGAGAGTTTGACAATCGACTCATGCAAGAGCTCAGGTCAATCATGGGGATTGAGCATGTTTTCACGAAAGGCTACAATCCTCGCGAGAATGGCTTAACCGAAAGGTTCAACCAGACACTCATACAAATGTTGAGGAAGAAGGTGGCCGTACCCACAGAGTGGGATAAGGTCCTCCCATTCTGTGTGTTTGCCTATAACACAACGGTGCATGATTCGACGGGAGAGTCACCTTTTTACCTGCTGCACGGATTTGATCCGTATATACCATGGCGCACAGTGCCCAATCGTGAGCTTAGCACCTATGTAGTGGATCTGGAGAGCTACGCACAGGAAGTGGCGGTGGCCACAAAGATGGCGCGGGAATATGCCCGGAAAGAAAATGATAAAATGCGCCGAAAGATGAAAATCGCATACGATCGTGATAAGGGCGTATGCTGGAGGACACCTAAAGTCGGCGATAGGGTATACCTGAAGGCTCCAAGAGAAAAGCAGTCCTCTAGAAACCCTAAGTTAGTGAACCCATGGGAAGGGGCGTATCGCGTACTGGATGTGAGCGAGAATAGTGCCCTGGTAATTGGAGGGGTAATTGAAAGGGTAATTGAAGGGGTAGAGACGCAGTAAGAATACCTTTTGATATGCTGGTGAAGTTACCACCTGGAGTCACAAATAAACCCCTTAGGACGGCTACAACCCGTAGGAAGAGGGGAAGACCAAAAAAAGGTACCGATGCTGTTACTGTGTCTGAGAAAGTTATATGTTGCAGGACGCTGATCACCATCGACCATCCCGCTGAATTTGCGTCGGAAGTGCGAATGTGGATTATTCGACCAATGGCGCATGTAGCCATCCCGACTCTCAAGCATCCCGATGGCTCGCTTCGAAAAGGGTGTCGGATATGTTCCAGCTGGCCAATGTGGCCTCAATTTCGGAAGAAGGAGTGTTGGGGAGACGAGCGTAAGGAAGGAGGAGTTGCGTATGAAAAACTCGCCAATTCCTGTCGCCGTACGGGCTGGCCCTGGCGATGCAAGCACATCGACGGAGATGTCACAGCTATTCGGAAGCCATTGAAGCCGCGCAGGGGATGCGTTTCGAGCATCCGGCTTTGTTTCCATGGGCCGTGAAGTATGATATCGGTGCCCACATCACCACCGCATTGGCAATGCTGAAACACATCAGCGTTCCTGGTGCCTCGACCGTGACCCACCAGCGAGTGTTTCTAGGCCTTCCGTCGTCTTTTGGAAGAGTCCACACAGAAGTGGACTATGGAAGCGAGATGATTGTCTACGTCTATCAGAATTGGGAGTTGCTGGCCCAGAAATTGCTGGAGGTCAACATCGTCACAGCAATTATACTCGTATGGCCAGATATAATGCCGTCGGGAAGATCGATGAGGCAGGTCCTTATAGCGCTGGAGCGCCATCTGCAGCCAGGCGGGACGCTGCTATTCTTCCCCAGTCCCTATGAGGACAGTAATGTGACGGAATGGTCTAACAATGGGACGAGTATGTTCCGAGTTCGTACGCTTTATGACGACTGCCGACCGAGGTTTTGAAGCAATCGTCCGGGATCACTACACCGAAGTTTTGGAGTCGGCACCGTATACTCATCCCGCAATGTGTCTTGGGACGGACCCAAGATTCAAGCGATCACCGTTCAATGGAAGACAAATTGTGTTATTTTTGGAGAAACTGCGCGTCACGGTAGCTGACATCCTTCGACTGCCGGAATTCCATGCCGCGTCAATCGAGCTGAAGCAAGTGCGCCGCGAGGAAAAAGCTGCACGAGCGAAAAGACGCAGAGACGAGTTCAAGCCGAATTTCTTTGTTATCGCAGATCCAGGACAGGCCCGCCATCATCCTATGTCGTTCCGTGAACCGGTCATTCGTGGATCCCATGGACGAGCAACAAGGGAATCGAGCGAAGACCGAAAGAGGAGGCGTACGAGTTTTCTGTAGGAGGAAACCCGCATGGACATACTCCCACAAGGAACCGAAAATTGGAAAGGATCGTACCCAGGCAGGCTCTTCCAGTGAAGGACATCGTTATAGCTGAGAGTCGGGACGACTCTTCTCCACCGCCGGGCATGTAAGCTAGGATGTTTTTCTTCGTTTTCTTTGTTACATGTTTTTCCCTGTTAGCCACCGAGTCGGAAGCTTATGACGTCAGCGTGAAGGATCGACCATCTGCCACGTCACAATCTTATCACTTCCGCCTTCCACGTGCCTATATAAACCCATGATTCTCTTTTGTCGGTACAGTTGAAGCATTCTAATAAATCTGAGTACCTAGCTATGTCTTGCAAATGGAACGATGTTACAACAGTTTCTTGAGAAGGTCGTTAAATCAACTCAACCCCAGAAGACCTTGGATTCATCGAATCACCACACTTCTAAAAGCGCTTTCAGAGCGTAACTTCCTATACCGCTCCGGCTTTCTTAACGCAGGTATTCCGAAGGACTTACTGTTCTGGAAGTCTATGCACCGACAGCAGACAGCGATGATCAACAAAACGATGACTTTTAAGACCAAATGGCTGAACTTGCGAGCAATCATGACAGTAGTTACGTCGTAGTAATGGGCGATTTCAATGCCGAGATTGGATCACGGACGCTTAGCGAGGTTTTTGTAGACCTGCACTCTGCAGAGAGTCACAACGAAGCCGGACAAAGATAGCGGATTTTTGTGAACTCCACCATTTCTAACCCAGCAATAGCGAAGATGTGGCAGTGGTCCTTTCATTCGTTCCAGGGGGAACGATCATCCATTGTTACGGGGACGGGGACGATTCCATTGATCGTGGTCTTGTATGCCTCATTCGAATAGGTTCAAGACTACCACGCCCCACCGTTCCCAGTTCCCAATACAGATGCAGTTACAATGCTTACAAATGGAGTCTCTTGAAATGATTGTTGACATTAACGGCGACTATGACAATCCAAGAGTTTTATCCACCCAAGAGTAGTGCAGTGATTCATAATTACAGGATGGTGTTGAGTCGTGCAGTATTCGAGTTCGGATTGGTAATGATTTCTCCTCGGTTTTTCGCACCTGCAGTGGTGTTCCCCAAGGGGGAGTGCTCTCACCCTTGCTTTTCCTTGTTTACACTTTTGACTTGCCCAAAGCTTTTGCAAATTGGGGTGTTACTTGTGTAATGTACGCTGACGATATTAGGATCTACAAAAGTATACGAACAGTTAAAGATGTTGCTGATTTACAATCTGCAATTGATTATATGGCTCAATGGTCCAATCTTTGGGATCTGCCTCTTGCTGCGGATAAAACTCTATTTCTTCAAATTGGAAAATCTATCAAAGATATTGCAGCTGTCTATCACATCAATGGTAATGAAGTAAAGTAAACTAGAGTTACTAGTGTTAAGGACCTCGGATTCCTATTTGATGATAAGCTCTGTTTTGACACCCATTATAAGTCCATTATATCCAAAGCTAATCATAGGATCTATAATTTATTTAAAGCGCTTCGTACCAAGGATTCGCGTACGCTATTAAAGGCTTACAAGACATATATTCGTCCGATAGTCGAAAGGGGCTGCCAACTAGAATCTTATCCTCACTAAAAAGCGGAGGATGGAGTGACTTATCGAGAAGGCCGCAGAACAACTTTACCAGAAAGCTCTTTATGCGATGTTGTGGGGTCGGCTACCAGCTTATACCAAATGGCGCTGACAGACGGGATCAAGTAGGGCTCAAAAGTTTATCTTCTAGGCGTGTTCTTAATGATTTGCTTATGGCGTTTAAGATATTGACCGGAAGAGTGAATTTGCGCTCCTCAGACTTCTTTGAGGTTGTTAGAGGAAACACTAGGAGAGGTAGTATCAAGCTCAAGATTCCGGTTTCTAAAACTCAGGCCAGGTTCAATAGTTTTCCTGTCAGGACTCTCACTCGTTTCAACAAGTTATTCCGTCAAAATACGCTAACTTTGTCTCTTAGTCAGTTCAAAAGACTGGCCTCTGAAAATTAGAGCAATTTTTCTTGATCTGTTCTCAGGTTCTTTCTTCCAGGGGTTTCGTGATACTCATTACTTTTGACTTGTGTTTATTATGTTTTTTTTTCACCACTCATTGTTTTGCTAGTTTTTTTTTCTCTCTCTCTCTTAGCACAGACATTATGCCATTTTCTGTGCGCCTTCGTCTGTTTTTGGTTTTATATGCGTTTTGATTGCCCTACATCACGTAGACTTGTCTACGCTTTCAAACGAATACAATAAAATAAATAGATCCTTATAAGAAACCGGTATCAACGGACGCTAGAGCGCCTGCACGCTAGCATAGCCCCGAATCACAGCGCTGGTCGCATTTCTGCATATTCCTCCTTTTCTCCTGCCTTGCTCGATAAAAGGAGGAACATGGACCGGAGCGAAAATCATATCGGGTACACGCTACTAAGTAGATTGTGTCGCATCACTGAGAGCCACATTCAACACCTCACACACAACTCGCGACTCTCTTAACGAGCACGCCAATATCAATAATGCACAGACTACATCAAGAACTGACATGCCACTGAAAGGCGGATTGGGAGAAAAGGCCAGCGAGCAGAAAAGTAAGCGAATCCAAATTTCCCGTGCTCCATTTTTGCAGGGTCTTCAGCATTTTTCCTGAGTCCCGTCGAATTTGTTGAAGAGGCAATCGTAAGAAGAATCGAAGCCTGTCAATGGACGCGACGCAGCGAGACGACTACAGGTTGCAATAGACCTTTAGAGTATGTCTCACAAGATGGCAAATATTCGTTTGGCGATGTCCAGGTAGTTGAAGAAAATCACAAACCTCGGACCTCCTAAGCCTTTCGCGATGAACACTCTTGAATTGGTGGCCTACTCTCCTCGCTTTGAACCTTCCCACACACTGTGGTTTGTATTAAGAAGAGGGTCATGTCTATGTTAAACACAGAGTCGGGCACTGCTGTTCCGTACGCGTTGAACCAAGGACTTCAACGCCAATTCCAGCACTGCAACATAAAAAGTAGGTTAAACTGCTAACGCTTTCTTCACTGGGAGCTTTCACAAACAATCTCCTCTGCTAATGATGAACAGCGACATAGGCTAATAGATCAACCCTATAATTGGAGAATAGGAGCCTTGTTTATAACAGGCGCTCACCCATGCATCGCGATTGAGGGCTCATATTCCAAGCAGCCTGCAGATCCCGTTATAGACTACCGATTTTTTTCGCTCCAGCCCCTGTATCGGCATGCAGTCACACTATACGCCTTCCAGGGAAACTTAAAGGACAGTGAAAGTCCGTTACACATCCGGCGCGACGACATGCGCCGGGCCGAAATGCTTATTACTTCATCCGCATGCTCTGTGAACATTCAACATTTCTTCATTGAATTCTGATAGTTCGAGCTGTGATTGTGGCTACACTCCCCTTAAAGATCCTCAACTGAGACCAAAAAATTAAAAATGCCACGTTTATAATTCGCCAGTGCTTGCATGTAACGCTTACCTTGGAGTACATTCTTCATTAGCATCACTTGCCAAAGGCTGAAGCCAGTTTGAATGAGTCTGCTGCCCGATCCTCACATTAGGTGGATATTGGGAATGGAATTTTGCTCATCCGCACCAAAATGCTGCTTAAGCATAACTGGCTTATATCGGCCTAGCATTGTCACACGTTGCCCACCACAACATAAAACACCTTGGTGAAGTTGCAACCCCTTCAATTGCATTGTCGACCTGAGGGTCTCAGGCGCGGCGGCCCCGCCTGGCTCTTGCTCCCGGGCCCTCCGTGCTTTTATCGCTTGCTTACTCACTTTTATGCACCCGGGGGCAGCGTCACCGCTTTTCTCACTCCGCACAATAAGTATTTTATAAGTATATGACGCCTTTACGTGTCCAAGCGATGCCTACCTGACCGAAGAAATTTAACAATTGTCTCGCCTTTTAACGCGCCTCTATCAGCCGGTCTTAGTCCGAATTCGCTCCAATCCGACTGGCCAGTGGGTCTTCCCCTCAATATTCTTATCTCTCTCTCGTCTCAAGACACCCTCATGACCCGAACACCCCCCTGCGCACTTCCTGCGCCCTGTGGCGCCAGCCGCATGTTCGCCTTGCGTCCGGGTCACGACAATAATCTTCTCCATCCGACGCTCCCATTCTCGTGTCTTGTCATAGCGTAATCGGCTCCCTCCGACATGAAACAGCACACCTCCCGTTAAAGTGACGTGCACGGTTACAATAAACTGTTTGCACATTCATGCGGAAAGTGCAGACCAGTTAGAATCCAGTAGCTAGAGCTTTAAAGCAAGCAGTCCAGCAGGGGGTTCCGAGCAAAGTCGCCAAAATAGGGCGTGGGGCGAGATAGACTGGCGTAAAGTTAAATGACATATCCCTGAAAGGAATCTGAACATGACAGACGCTACTTTGGCGAAGCGTAGAAAGGGCGCGACACTTACACGCAGATGGCGCGGGAGGCGGGATGGGATTGGCGAGGGGAGCGGAGTCACATGACCGCCTGTCTCCCAGCCGTGATGATGGCTTGGCCAGGTGCGAAGACGTTGCGGGACCAGTTTTGAGCAATCAAGCCCCATCCTTGAATAGTTTTGGTTTCATTCTGCATTCTTCACTGTTTCGTTTTCATTTCAATATTATTACTCTTACTACTCCAATTACTATTGCTGGCAAGTAGCCAAGTTTCTGCAAGCAATCGCAATTGGAGCGCATGTACTGCGGGCAGGTTCGGACAACTCGTCCAACACACGTCTCCCTAAACGGCAGGGGGAGTCCCTGTCTAAGCCCCTGCCCGACGTTTTTTTCTACTTTTTCTTTCTCCATTGACCAACTTCTCACCTGCAACGTCATTATAGGTGGTCCTTACCCGCGAATTCGTTCCTGGATTGTTGCTTTAGGAAGCGAAATATGCTGTTTTTGTGGCCGAAAGGAGTTAGCTGCAGCGTACTGGGCTTGCCATTCCTTTCTGAGCTCCGCCACGGCCTGTGCTCCGCCCCCAGCAGCAGCGTCCTTCGATTATCATTTTGATGAGGTATTCCGCTTCGAGTGCGTATCCTATAACTTTCCCATGGAATGCGTTACCAATCAAAGCATGGCCTTTGCTGGTATGATGGTGGCTATCGGTTTAACATGTGCAAAAAACCTCTTATTCGATTGCTAGCTCATCCATTACCGGAGGTCAATGGGCACAGAAAGGGGTATGTAACATTTGATCAAAATTTCGCACCTCTATCTACCTCGCACCTCTGCCTCACACCTCCGCAGAGTTGCCTGTGGGATGCTTCTTTGCTAATGCAAATCACATCAAAACAATTGAAAAAACCATATTATAGTGAAGACGACAAAAACAGGAATCATTGTAACAGGCATGGGTGGTTCCAATAAAATTTATGTAAGACCCAAACCACTGCGCTGTCACGGGAAAATTTTCCCTTTTTACTTAGACCACATTAAAACTGAACTGAGACGAATGAAAACAGCTTTGATGGGAAAAAGTGAACCGAATAATTACTAGGCTTTTCGAAAAATTCCCGTCGTTTTGGCAGTTTATATTGAAACGCTTCAGTTCTGTCAAACTTTCGAGAAACTGCTACCACTTCAAGTGGAATGTAGAAAGCGCTTTTCTCGCTTTGTGTAGTCTGCTGCTACTTTGACCCCGAAGCAATTTCCCCTTTTTTGAGGTCTTTAACGCAACATACTCAAGAGGCTGTTTTGCACAAACTTATTGTTTCCTCTCAGATTCGGTCGGAAAAGTGTGGAGGCAAGTCGGTATATCAACCGAACATTCGGTTCCATATGGTGTGTAGTTCGTTATTAGAGTGAAGATCGTATAACGGGGCTGACCAAGATCGAATGAGGGTTTTGATCTCAACATTTCTGCATGGAACTGTTCAGAAGGCCTCTTCTTGATCAGACGTAGTTGAGATGGGGCTCCTAAATGCACAGGTGAGGGTGAAACGCTCAAAGAAGTCGACAAGAGGATGCAAGTTGACTTAGCTGAGCTACAAAACTGAGCTGCGGACATCCTGCACAATAGCTCTCTTGTCTACCAACTATCACTTTTCCATCAATCTGGATAGTCTTTTCAAAGAGATCAAACATTGAAACCCAGCATGATGAACGAACAACCTTCACCGAGTTCTTCGCCTTCAAAAGTCAGCACTTTCAACACTCTAATCTTATAGATAATCTTTTTGTAATTAAATGTACAGTGCGTTTCAAAAGTATGTGCACACCCTCAAAATTCACGTTTGAAAGGGAACCATGAGGTTTCGTGCTATGAAATCCTTCTCAATCGATTTCTCGTAGTCGATAACCTATCAATGGAAGCAAAGCAGATAATATCGCTTCACTTTCGAAAAAAAATTTTGGATGAAATTTTTTCTTTGTTTCAAAAGTATGTGCACACTTAACAAAAGACAAAAACATAGCTGAGATTAGAAATCAGTGGGGCCTCCAGAGTTTCTAATTAGCTCAAACATCCTGTCCGGCATAATCTGAACCACGTTTGGCATAGCTGTTTCGTCGCTGTCGGCCCAAATAGCCTCTACCGCCGCCTTCAGTTCATCCGCGGTATTATACTGCCGGTTGCTAAAGTTAACGCCTTGATCAAGGGCTCCCTATAGGGTTGCAGTAAGGAGGACACACAAGCCAATCTATCGCTTCAGCACCATTTGGTTAAGGCCATTCTTTGGTAGATTGCGAAGCATCGAAAGACACGTGGTCCTGTTGCTAAAAATGCAATTTTCGCTCCGCTTCGCTAAGGAAGGGCAACAGGTGACATTGGAGCACTGCTTGGTATTCTTTACAGTTCATACGCAATAATGGAACGGCAACTTCTGAATTTCCGCTGATTGCGAAACCGCCGCAGACCCATCAACGGGCCTCCTTCCGAAATTCCTCTCGAGAACACGAGCGGTTCACGCCAAGCCTCTCCAGCAGTAGCAAAATCCACCCGTCAAGATCGAACTCTTTCCATGAGTTAAGATTACCTGAGGAGAGAAAGTCCATAAAAAGTTGCTTGTTTTGAAAATAGGAAATTCTCGAAAAACCGTGTCTTCGCCCGGTGTCCTATCCTATGTTGCCATGTCTGTACGAGCAGACTCCAATGTGGCTAACTTGTGCTGGGCCTTGAAGTGAGTAGCCTTTCTCAGCGTCTGTCGAGTGGTGTATTCATTTGAGCGGATGAGGGGCTTAGTGGTCATTTTCGAGGCTGGAATAAAAATCTGAGCTCGGACTGTCAATGAAGAATCCGACAGGATGTGGGCTACTCTTTTGTTGTTCTGAGCAGTCAAGGATCGTGGATGGAGCGGAGTGTGTGCTGAGTATAATTATCAGGGTGCCAGATAAATCTTCGAATGCATTAAGGAGAACGACCAAGTTATCGTGCGATTTCTAGATTGGAACGTTCATTATCATGCAGAACCTTGATCTGAGCTTGCTCATCTTCAGGAAGAAGTATGGCGCGAATTGACATGATGACGAAATGAAAACAGCAAAGTCGGATTGAAATCGGTGGAAATTCGGCGCCAAAATCTGATCTTCAAGTGTGCACATACTTTTGAAACAAAGAAAAAAATTTCATCCAAAATTTTTTTTTCGAAAGTGAGGCGATATTATCTGCTTTGCTTCCATTGATAGGTTATCGACTACGAGAAATCGATTGAGAAGGATTTCATAGCACGAAACCTCATGGTTCCCTTTCAAACGTGAATTTTGAGGGTGTGCACATACTTTTGAAACGCACTGTAGGGATTATAATAGTAATATGGATCGAAAATGCTTTGTTTAAATCAAGATATGCGCTTTTGAATTTGAGGGTTCAGATCGGCAGAAACTTTCAGAAAAACCCTATACATCGATCACAGATAGACTATTTGAACTTACTTTCAGCAATAGTTATTTGTGTTTGGAATACTCTTCACATAGATAGGTCCCTGTGTTACGATTGTACACGTCGTTGACCGTCTTTAGAGAATTTAATTCTTTGAATAACACCTCAAATATTCTAATGACCTTGATGACTCTTTAATAGTTCTTCCATTAATCAATTTGGTTTGTTTTGATGTGGTTTGTTTGACAGAGAAGGCCATTAGGCAGCGCATGCAATTAAGTGAGGTCATCCCACAGGCAACTCTGCAGAGGTGGGAGCTAGATGGAGGTGCAAAAACTCGATCAAATGTCTCTCACCCAGAAAGGGGTCCCATTTTTGCGCGTTCTCGACGGATTTCTTTGATTCTTTTGCCACTGAGGCATTATTCAGCATCCCCACTTCCACCATAAACCCAGTCCAATCTTGTCTAATCCCTCGCTTCAAGGGATACGGGATCAAATGCGTTGTTGTGACAAGCTAGAGAATCTGCTAAACGTGCTGGAGGACGGCGGGTGGCCGTTTCTTTTCGCGTGGGTACCATCGCACAGTTGCAGCACTCCATCTGCCATCATTTCTCCTCATCAAATGTCCAGCGAATCTGTGTTTTGCTTCATCGACGTGAAGGAGAACGTCTTTCACTTTCGATATGGCCCTGATATCCGAGTTGTGAAGCTCTAGCTCTCGTTGTTGTATCAAAATGAAACCCACCAGACAACCTTCGATGGTTACCTAAGCGGACTTCAACTTCAAAGATTTTATAAGAGTCCAATTCTCTCCTGCGTTTGTGAGGGTAGGTATCACCGTTGAATTCTGGGTCACCTTGTCCTGCTCCTTCTTCTACTGCAACTACGACGCCTTTGTCGAACAGATGAAGTATTGTTGTGCAATCTGCATTCCCGTCACAGTTCCACGTATACCTGATCAAAACCTTGATCTTTTAGCGCGTTCTAGCACCAAATCAAGCGCCTTTCGTAATCGATGAATGTTATTACGAGCGATAAGTGATGTTCGAGAGACGCTTTAATGACTCGTCGACAGGTCACAATATGATCGAGTGCACTGAATTACCACCGACAGCCTGCTTGTTTTATCGGTTATGCTTCTTCCAGTGTCCTTCAGACACCTGCCAGTATGCAACGAGGGAATACTTAATAGAACACCGGCTTGAATAGCAACACCGTTGATGACTGCTACCGTGCTTTTGGAACTTTGCATTCCTTATGTAACGTGTGTATCTCTTGGCAAGCGCTTGATATGAAGTGGGCCCACAGGGCTTGGAGGGGCTCAGTGGTAATACCGTCTCTTTCCTGGAGCCTTTCCTCGTGGCATTGTTTGAATCGCGTATCGCACCTCTGATGAAAGAAAAGGCAACACTTTATCCGTGTTCAGCTTCTCTTCCGTTGTGATGGTGACTTCTGATTTGAAGAGAGTGGAATAAAATGTTGCGATTATTTGTTCCATTTCTGGCATAGATGTACAGCGCAAACCATCTTCAGTCTTTAGGCATGGGATTATCAAACGATGCTCTGCGATCTTTCTTTTGGCTGTTTTCAAGCTTCTTTTGCAACTGCCTCGCTTAAAAACTGGATTTCGTGAAGTTGATGTGGTCTTCAGTAATGCGCCGTCTGCACACGGTCCATAAGTCTTGCAACAAACTACATTTGATGCTATAGAATTTTAGGGAGAACTCCTGAAAATCCGCAACATATTTCCTGACGTAGCATCAACCTTTGCAATTTCAGCCAACGGTCCAGCTCGTTGTCTGCTTACTTGTTATGGATATTACACCGATTTCGCGAGAGGGCTCTCGTGCCCTTAATTTTTACGAGTACTGCTTGGAATGTTCCGCAAGTCATGCTAGACCAAGGATTGGCCAGAAGATAGGCGAGGGCACGCTCTCTCAAACCACGTGCAACGGCGCTTCACTCTGCTCAGCGTTGACTTTTTTATTTGAAAATAACCCACACTCCAACCACCCTGTGACTGACAATCACGATGCTCTATCTGACGCTGTTGAAAAGGGATCTGGATAGAGTATCGATCATTTGCTAGAGCGATTCCGATGCGACAAGGAGACAGCACTGTGGCATCTCCAAAGACTTGTGAAGATCCGAAAATGTAGAGTTTGGTCCCCACGTGCCTTGAGCCCGATTCAGCTCCAAACACGATCTGACACCGTTATGTTCAAGTCGACTTACTAGGGATTCTACGATTGACCATCCATCACATTTGCCGAAGATGAGGAGTGGGTACAGTTTGCTAACAAATGAACAAGCGGCGGTAGTCCAGCTCAAACGCTTCGGGAGATCTTATTGCTTAAGTTCAACCTCGTCCAAGTAGGGCCTTCTCGGATTTTTGGTGGAACACGGAGGAGTTAAGCTCTGGAAACCCCTCCGTGTAGATGTCGCAGTCAACGCGAAAGTCAACTATCCACAGCTCGAATGCAACGCTTTTAATACGAAAGAAAAACAAGGCAAAGTTTGCTTTTGTATGACACCGTTGAAAAACCTCTTGCTAAGAAAATTCAGGAAAATTTCGAGACTCTGGGACGGAGAGTTCTTCCGTATTCACGTTATAGCCCTGACCTCGTGCAAATAATGCCCTTCTGCTCCCCTCTCCAAACCATCTCCTAGAGAAGAAAGCTCATCCTAACTATGATGATGTCAAAATCGACATCTGATCTTTCTTCGATCAGAATTCAGTAGAGTCCTACAAGGGAGGCATCGAGCAGCTACTAGTGTGTTGGCAATAGGTTGTAGATATTGATGGAGGGTAGCATGCCGGATGAATGGAACAAAAAGATAATGAAAATATTAAATTCAAAATTCGGCCAGTTTGTTGCAAGACTTATGGACCGACCTAATACTTGGTAGCGGGTACTCGATGTGATTTTCGCTCCGATCCATATTCCTCCGTTTCTCGAGCAAGGCACGGTAGAGGCGGAAATGCGACGAGCGTTGTGATTCGGGGCTATACTACGGCAGCGTTCTGCGATCCTTGATACCGTTCTTATAAGATTGTCATAGTCGCCGTTAAAGGAATCTTGCGCGGAAAATTCTTGCACTCTTTCCTAACATGAATATGTCAGTTGTGATCACTGGAAATAGCACACAAAGTTTCACGCATGAAGATTCGGTTTCTGAAGAGAAACAAACGTACAAAAACTACACGTTATGGACCATCGAAGGACCAGGAGGCAGAGCCAGGCGAGGCATGGAAAGAAGACGGCGTTTGGCCGGCTACGTACCAGGCGACGCAATGAGAGAATCGGGTTAAAGCGCGCGATTTCGGAGAGTGGAGACAAATCGATCGATGGAATAGGATGGAGTAGAAGTGTAAGATGTGAATGCAACGAAGCAGAAGGCCAGAAAGAGCTTCTAGTGAATGCACTCCAAGAACCAAGTTTGAGCATCCCCGTCGCCAGCATTCGTGAAAGACGTCCGTGGGCAATTCGAACGCGTAGCAGCCTTTTCGATTTTCGATAACGAATCAAAACCAAGGTATAATGTATGCTATAGAGTCATGG
>MU894968.1:0-21094 GCA_036418205.1 Ostertagia ostertagi
CACCTGAGTGTTGTGGGAAGGTGGTAGATTAGAGATTCATGTTGAACTGCAACCAATTGAGCCGCGTAAACAAAAAATTGAAACGAAATGGAAAATGTGCAGAAGTGTTGCAGAATTTTCCTTCCAGCTTTGACCAATGATGGAAGGTTCCAGGCATCCAGTTCAACAAGACAGCTAGAACATAAACTCACCTTTTTGCATCAATTTCTGGATTAATTGGGATTGTTCCCGATCCCGATGAGAGACTGGGTCTTTCAGGAGACGAGACGCTTATGCTGCGCCACCGCCGTTCAATGGATTCACTGCGACGTAATATCGAACCGGCCTCAAAAAGAATCACATGAAACAGTAGACAAATTGGAATCCATACATAGAAACACAGCAAAACAAAAAATACAGGGAAGCTGTACCTTTCTCGGACTATGCCTAGCATGTTGGAGAGCATGCCTTAGTCTCGTCATTTCGTCCTGACCATCGCCCTCACTACTTGCGGGAGACAACATGATACGACTTCCTGGACCCATTTTTACAACAACTGCAATGATCACTATCCGAGCCGGATAGATTTCACGAGCAATAAGAAATTCAAGTTCACGAAGGTCGCGAGAACAACAAGAGCTTTAGTAAAAAGGAACCACAGGTCAATCTTAGGTTCTCGGCAAAAAGGACCGCTCACCATAAGAGAACAGCACCATCTCAATTGAAGGATACAAAAGAGTTTTCGCTGCCTGTGATGGAAGACAGGGGAAGCTGATGTAATGATTTGAGGCGCCACTTATCACGCGCGCTGTCCGAGAAGCGAATTCTGGATTGCACGCTGTCCACGCCAACCCTTAATCCCTACGAGGTCGCTTATTGGTACCAGGCTTGTTAAGGGCATGAAAAAACACGTATCATCGGCTCGATCCGCAAGTGATTTTCAAAAACAAAAACTGGTTGAAATGCCATTGCAATTCTAAAAGGAAGTAGGATTGAGGCGCATTCCATGAAAGGATTGACCAATGTTGAATGTTTCATCTTCCATCTTTTATGACGAAATAATGAAAAAAAAACAAAATTGCACAACGTAACGTGTCCAGCTTTTCCAAACAATATCAAAAACTCACTATTCTCCTTTGAATCGGAGGGTTCCAGCTGTTCTGAAACCTGGTAGTTTCTCCGTTCATCAGGAGCACCAATATCTAAGACGTTGAAGTATTGAAATGAACTATTTCGCGATGTAGATGTGTCCATGTTTAGGGAACTGCTAAATAATTTAAAAAATTCTGTCGTGAACTTCTCAATTTGCCTCACTTCTGAAAATAAGGTAGAACATAACATACTCCTTCGACAGAAGATAGTCCAGTTGTTCTCTTGTGTGAATGCTGTCAATAGTTTTACTATGGGGACTGTGACGAGATCTGACGATATTGCCAGAAAACCCGACCATTGATGAATCCATGAAGCTCCTCCCACTCAAATCCATTTGCTGTGGAGAACTATTGTACATGCTGGAAATGAAAGAAAACAATGGTAGAGCTTAGCTGAATTTTGGAACCTCGTATACCTCTCTACTGTCGAGTTATAGAGATTTTGAGCACTAATCAAGTTCCATGTTAGCCGAAGTGTGCACCCCTTCTCCTTTGTGAACATTTTATAATAATATTAGCCAAACTAAAACGCAGGTATGCACCGTACCTGCGTACCTGATGCCAGCACCCAAATAGGTTGTCGTTCCCTACTTCCAGACGTGAGCTAGGACTTCCAATAGTCGCTAAGTGCCCCCATTCCCCACTCTACCCTCAAAAATTTCCGTACAAAACAATGAGGGTGGCTCAAGAAGCAGCAGTAAGATAAGGCGTCAAGTAAGCAGGTGGTCTGAGAAAAACACCGTACTTCTCAACCTACCCTAGATCGCCTTGCCGCATGATGTTGTAATGAGAATTTGTTTTCGCTTTCGGCCCACGATTGTTGATCGGGATTGATTCTTTACAGACTCACATAGGGGTCTTTGAGATATGACCATGAATGTCACTTATTTTGACGTCAGAGTCAGTATAGGTGCCATCACCAATTTTACATAAAATGACGTCAAATTGGACGCCTCCACAAAATCAAAAAGATTTTTATGTTGTAATATTTGATGAGCGCCGAAATATGAACATCACTTCATAACTTTTTCCGACTGAATCGACGAAATCGAAATCATTTGCAGGGTCAAGAGGCGGTGCTAAGTGAGGAGTGGGGGAATCAAGCAGCGACGCCTAGTTCTGTCAAGCGCAATGGCAGACGAGCCTGAGCCCAAATGGGGCTTAAATGTGTAAAAAGTTGGATTCTGCAAAATCACACTCACAATGTTCACAGCCTACTACTCCTTTCTAGGCCTAGCTTTAGTCCCATCAGGCTTGAAAAACGCACCGGCCGCCGCCGCGCCCACTCACTAAAGCCACCAAGATGGGTTCATCGGCAAGACGCTGGCGCCAATGCGGGAGGGAAGTGTGTAGGGTGCTCTGCTCAACTGCGCCTTTCAGTGAGAGGTCGCCACGAACGGCGCTTAAATGAGGCAATTCGAAGGACCGAGTTTGAGTAAACCGTTAACCCCATCAGGAAGATTGCAGGAAAAGCCACTTGACAAACGTGAAAAAATGAAGTGTGGAAGTTCACGCAACCCATCGAGAAGACTCAGATGAGCGCGACGCCCTGTATCTTTGTGCCGAGCCTGCCACCCTCCCCCCCCCGTCCCAACTCTCATAACGTCAAAACAACTTGCAGTTAAACGAGTTTACCTGTGATTTGGGGAGGAGTACGCAGGTCGAGACAGTGATGGGCTTTCCTCTGCGACTTTACCGAAGTGGTGGTCATCAATCCAAGAGGAATCTGCACGATTGGAAGTATCCAGCGGATAGTGAGGTTTAGATACTTTGGAATGAGGATAGGGCGACGGTAATATCATGCCAAAACTGGCTGAAAAAGAGAATTCGAAACTCCAACTCCTCAAGTTGAAAGTCATTCAGCATCCACGAAAGTTTTGACTCAAAAAAACTCATTCCTTCACTGTGCATTGAAAAACAAACCATGCATGAATCCCTTCTCGGATGAGACACTAAACATGTCGTAAATTATCCAAACTGCAACAGTCACGATATAGAGCAGAAGAATGTATTCGCATGTAACAACGACAGCACATGGTAACCATTCTCCGACCAAGAATTGACCGATTGAGGAGCCAATCGTGAAGATCTTCAAAAAAAAGAGATGCGAAGGTGCTAATGCAATTAAGGAACACTTCAAAGAAAAAGCTAAATGACCTCAATAAGAAGAACAGCTAACGCGACACACCATGGGAGAAGTGTTGCCTTGACTCTATTTGACCTGGAAATCAGAAGAAATTGGGAACACAGAAACGATGTTTTTACTTCCATTACTCACCTGTTCACAGCCCCCGACGTCCTTTTGGCATTATTTTCAGCAACTGGTGAAAACTGAGCACTTCTGTCCAAACTTTCTGTGTATGAACATGGTGTCCTAAAACATCCGTCTCGCATCTGGAAATGATCGATGGTAAGTTTACAACTTTTCCGACCTTTTACTGGAACTCAAGAGAGGTGCCATTTATTATCTTCAAAAGGTCCTAATATGTAGCACAATGTGTCTGGAAGGCAACGATAAAGGCAGTGTCCTTTTACTCCTACGTGCACTCCACTCGCCGCTAAACTTACACCGAAAAACAGATCCGTCAGAGTTTTATCGTGGAGCATGTTGATGAGAAACGGGAGTCTTTCGCGCGGAGGCGGCGCAATTTGAATTGAGGACCATCACCGTCAGTTTATTGTTGAGCTAGTGTTCAGTATCCCTTTCAGTCTAATTCTACTGAAGTCATGGCAGAAAAGAGACCATTGCCCATTTCAAAGTCGGTGGATGGGTACAGAAAGGCATCATTGTGTGAAAAGGGATGGAAATGACTGAAAAGGATGGGTCAACTAGGGACTGAATATTTCAACCTGTCAGCAATTGCGTGGCTGAGCGGGCCACATTTTAAATTTGTTAACAAACTTGAAAAGGGCGGCGAAGCGCGTATTAGTTGGCTCCTTTCGGCCGAAGTTATTAACTAATGAGGATAGTTAACGTTATGAGAGGTATAAACTCGAACGTTGATGTTTTTTCTCATTTAACACAAGAGCAGTAGAACGTAACCTGTGGCCTGTGTTGCGATTGAGTGACCAGTAAGCATCCACCGACGGAGAAGACGGTGATATGTGAGGGCAGGGTGGCATTGGGGGTAGGGGTGGGGGTTACGCCGACTTCTGACATTGCTTACCCACAGTAGGCTTAGACTTGCGAGGTAGTTCCTCCTTCCGCTGAGGCTGAGCCTTAGGGAAGAAGGAGCTCCTCCCTGAACGAGCCTTACTATTTTCCACAAGCTCCTTCTGCGCGAAAACTAGCCCTCTCCTTGCCTCCCCTCCCCTCCCAGCTCACAAAGCACCGAGAAGACTAATGATCTGCACCTCGTTAATATACAGTCCCACGAATAGCTCCTGAATTCAGCAAAGCCACGTAAATGAGTCGCAAGTAAATCGGAGTCTTCCCTTTCGAGTTTAGCTTACTGCCAACTGTTGCTCGAAGGCCGCCTTTTCTGAT
Organism: Ostertagia ostertagi; assembly: GCA_036418205.1. Lineage (NCBI taxonomy): Eukaryota > Metazoa > Nematoda > Chromadorea > Rhabditida > Trichostrongylidae > Ostertagia > Ostertagia ostertagi. The sequence goes on from MU894968.1 coordinate 4,618, forward strand.
ACCCTTTGTGCGAGTTCGATGCGATTTACAGTGCTCGTTCCACACTGCAAATCCATCGAACCTTCGCACAAAGGGTATCAGAAAGCGGATTCAGAACTGCAGTTAAATTGTTCTATTAGCAAAGGAAAATACAGATGTGCACGTTGGTAAATTCAGTCGTCCTCGCAGACTTCTTAACACAAACCATAACAGAACTCGTTCTATCTTGTGTTAATGCATGAATTTTGGTTTCTCTATGGCTGGTTTCTTCTTCTACCTTCTACTATCAGTTTTCGTGTCCATTGTTGATGTAAGATACTGGTCGTACAATGAAATGAACGGAGTGAGCCTCAAATTCATATGGCGCGCGCGAAAAACTCGTCCAAAAACTCGTCCGCCGTTTTTTCCCGTGTAAGTTTAGCGGCGAGTCGTGCACTCCCGCCCAAACAGCACTCAAAAACAGATCCGTCAGACCGCCGTCACACGGGTGTGGTTCACTAGGACAGAAAGCGACTTTTCGCGTTTCGCAGCGCGAAACATTTTCCGCTGCGGGAACCTCAGGTCCACCGCTGATCATCAGTGGACCCGAGGTTCCCGCAGCGAATCATCAGTGGACCCGAGGTTCCCGCAGCGAATAATCAGTGGACCCGAGATTCCCGCAACGAACAATGTTTCGCGCTGCGAAACGCGAAAAAGTCGCTTTCTGTCCTAGTGAACCACACCCAACGTCACACTCGGCGATGGACAAGCGATGGAGCGGACGCGATCGTCGCTGGCGGTGTTAGACTCGGCACAATCGCCGAGTCACGTCTGGGGCCTGCATGTCTCAGCTTCCCCCAAGTGTTGAACACAATGATCACGATGTACGGGCATTGTGGCGACCACGCATTTCAAATCGCGTAAAACGTCTGAGCTTGTGGGGCAGAGGGATGGAGAGGATGAAGTTCGTATAACTTCGCCATACGTTTCATGCCCAACGAAAAATTGAAAATTTCAATTTTCGCAGGGAGGAAGCTTTATGCGAAAGAAGCTTTATAGTGACTGAGCTTATTTCGTTGTCTAAACAACAAAGTCTAGATGAGTGTTACTTCATCTAGAAGTTAGTGATAAAGAAAGGGATTTTATGGTTTTAAATGCCTTGGGTAAGCCACACCCAATGAAACCTCATAACTCTGAACGGTCCCATTGTTCCTGTTATGACACCCCTACTGTGGTGTTTTAAACCGCAATCAATATAAATCCCAAACTTTAAGAAAAGAACAAACAGTCGGATTTCTCCAGCAGATTAGAATTGTAGCGCGTTTATGAAGTTTCCATGTCACATATTGGAGGTTTTTTTGCCAGGGCGCGCACCAAGTGTGAGGCATACGCCAGCGATAACTATCACTGGTTTAACCAGAGAAATTTCCAAAATGTGACAGTCTTATTGAAAATTTAAGGAAGTCTAACACTTTACGCTGAAAGTGTGACGGACTGCTTGGAAGGCAAAGGAAATTTCCAGGGTTGTCGCTACGAAATCTGTATAGTTGGAGGACAGGATACTGTGCACTCTCACATAATGAGTTACCACGAAATGACTGAAAAAGCAACACACGGTTCGAGTGCGTTCCTTGAATAAATTTAGGCGAAAGGTACTGTAATTGAAGACGCCGTACGCAATTACACCGGTGATTTGTGGTGTTTTTACGCGCCTTTATTGTTCTTTAGCGCGCTATGGTAAAGTCAATACTATCTGACATCATCTAGATGATTCAGCCTCATGTGAAGGATAGTGCCTTGACTGCAAATTTTAGTGTAGTAGGTACTTTTCGTCGTGTAGCCATTGAGGGCTGTGCGGGTAGTCAGTTTCTCTATTGTGTGCTTGAAAATCGACTCAATTGCGCGAAAGAGTAAAACGAGAAAGTGGCGCACAGTCTTGTTTTGAAGGTTCTGAATGTTGTTGATTGACAAGTGTCGATGCCTGTGAGAAAAGGTTGCCATGTCGAGGTAAGGAGATCGTATTCGCATCTATTAGTGGCGCTCGAACTTATTACAGGGTTATATTCCCTTCCGGTATTTGGGTAGAAAAATATGGTCGGCGTGCAGTTACGAAGAAAGTGATGCGATCGAATCTCAGCCGAAAAGAAGAGGCAACAAAAAGTGACGGACTGCTGTGGACGATGCGCTTGAGATGAAAGGATATGGATTACGATAAAATGAAGGTAGCTTTTGCATTTTTACATAGATTTGCATTTTTGTTTCTGGTTTTACTTTTCCTGTGAGAAGGTTTTTAATGTCTTTTATGACTATATTCCTGTTTATTCATGTACGATACAAGAATTTTTTTTAACTCTATGAGTCCGTTTGCGAAATGGTGAGCAGACTTTGCAATATACTGCGACTTGAATTATTTCCTCGCAACTGAAATGAGCTGTTATTGTTGCCGTTCAAGCAAATTAGGAGCAACGAATAGAATTATTTCGTTCGAGCTCAGTTGTCGTGGCTAAAACCAGCATTTGTAGAAGTCCTTTATCATGCGCAAGCATATTGTTGCTAAAACAACAATATGTATGTAACTCCTTACCCTTTGAATTTCCTAGCCATCTTCACCAAGACTTCATTCCATCATCTCAGAATTGTAAGGTGGTCTGTGCTGCTCAAATTTCTTAACTATCTCCAGTTCTTCTATATAACTGCGCATAGCTAAACACGATTGAAGCCGGATGCTGCCAGCAACGATGCCGCATTGAAGTGCTGATGAGCGCGGTGGGTTTTCGCTGTGAGTTTGCGGAAGGGCTGCCTATGAACAGAGTTATGCCGAAATAAGGGCAAGGCGAATCACTTTCCTAGGAAACAATTTCCTGGAAAGAATTCTGCTATTCAATAAATTACTAATTTCATCCCCAGGTGCATGAGATCGTCCGTTCGAGATGAATAATCAGAGAGAACTGTAAATTGAATTATACCAACGGCTTTGCTCCTTGCTTGCCTTAACAACAGCAAACAGCAGCTAATTCAGGTTCTGCATTATCGTGTTTCACTCAAAATTCGGCACTTCCCACGGAAAATTCCGAAATCGGTGTGATTATTTTGCGCAAAAATGCTGCATAGGTATGATGTGGGCTGATCATAAAAACAGAGGTGAAGAAACCGTCGAACCCTGGGGCTGGGTCAGAGTCCGCGATCCGTCGCAGGTTTCGCCGATTTGCGGCGATTTTCGCGATTTGCGCGATTTTCGCGATTTGCGCGACGGGTCACGGAAATCACAAGTGCCCCATCCATACTGCAAGGTGTTCTCCAATCCCGCCGTCACTTCTGCTTGATGGTTATGGTTTAATGGAGACTGCTCATGATTCCACTTGTTTCATATCCAGTGTTTCAATTGTTCAAATGGGGCACTTGCAATTTTTGTGATTGGTTTGGTTTGATTCCTGAAAAAAAAAAAGGAACGATTCAAGAGCATTTCAATGAACTAACTAAGTAGATACCAACATAACAACAGACCAAAGCGCAGCAAGAAAGGAAACCGGCAATCGCAACATTTGTGGACTTGCAGAATTTATGCACTAAATTAATTCGTTGGTGTGGGAACACTATAATCCAAAAGAGGCATATACTGAAGCGGTGTACACCTTCCATCAATTGAGTAGAGGATAGAACGTGACGTTGCTACTGAAAATGTAGAATTGTATATATCAGACAATCAGTAACATTCGGCTGGGAGAACCTCAGCAGTTCGGGCATCATTGATATAGTTCACAAAATTAAGAGTTGTATTGCATACGTTAGCGATAATATGACGTTCTGTGCTAAGCCATTGATGCCCTTTGACCTTATCTTGGAGCTTCAAGAACGGTAATGCACTTATCATCACGCACCTTCTCTGAAACATTTTAACCAGTAGATGGATCAACTTTCATTCTAGTTCAAGTTCTAGTGTCGACTCACTCAGCAGTTACTCAGCAGTTACTCACGCTGTTTAACTTCTTTTTTCTCTGCATGTTCAACATATTCGGGTTAGTGCTGGACGTAGCCTATCGCCTTCATCTTCGCGTTGTATGATGCCTTTCAGTTTCACAAATCTTACTAAAGCGCCATATTTAACTTCGAAAAATCCAATTCCACGACACCGTCGAGTTTATTTGGTCGACTTGTTCCTTCTTTTGATTTTTTTGCCCTGCTCAAAGTTATCTTTCCGCGTCTAAAGGTCTTTGCCAACCACAACTCCACCTGTTTTCAAAATGTGAAGTTTCCTAGCATCTTCAGTCAGATTTCGTTATGTTGACTTACTAATTTTTTTCCGCCGGCCTCTCTTCCCGCGCACGAGTCACGCTTTCCGCTGTGCCAGCTCCAAAATGTTAGGTCACCATCTGTAAAGTGAGAGCGTATGCACAAAAAGTTTCATAGAATAAGGGTTCAGCATTCACATTTGTACGACATACGTCTGGCGGCAGCTCCGTATGGGAACCAGGGACGAGTGCTCGAAAGGCATGGCAGCCCGTATGGCCTGCCAGTTAGTAATAACATGCCATTCGATAATACCATGAGTTTATTTCGAAAGTTCTCCTTTCACTACCATGAGTTATTTGAATATTTTTGATATCAGCGGGATAACCAGGGCCACTGGATAAATATTGAAGATATGTTCCAAGTGAAACTGGATATGCTTTGTTTCAAGAAAGGATTTTCTAAATTTCGCTAAATTTTTGCCTCGGTTCACGCTTCGCTTCCGTCCGTTGACATGAATATATGAATTAAACGAGTAGCAAAAGTAAACACATACTTGTATGGACAGCAAAGTACGTGATTTCAGTAGAACAACCCCAGGGCACAAATGCTTATTGCTATGATGCTTATTGCAGCGAAATTTGTTAATCTTCTCTTTTCTTTGTCATTCTACTCGTACATTCAGTACAGGTCATTTTGCTCGGAAATGTAGGTTTATGTCTCTGTATATCCTCTACGCATTGATCACTGGTGATTGTTTCTCCAGATGTTTCGTCTATTCCAAAACCCAAAATCTGTGCATGTAGTGTGAGACACCGGCACTCACAAAATCCTGCTCGTCCCATGCGGCAAATAACGCGAAAGCGCGCGTTGTCCTGATTGTGTCAATCAACCCTTCATTTTATCAGAGACCAATAGTTTTGCATCGATGCTCACTATATAAAATTAGAATGGTTTGTGCATCAACTTTTAGTCAGCTTTAGTTCCTTTCAAGTATGTCACCAACACCAGTGTCGACAACCGAAGTTTTTTTTTCAAGTCAGACTTTTCGGCTTTCGGAAAACAGTTAGTGTGGAAGCAATTTGGTGAATTCGATGCTAAATTTGACATTCAGGATCGTGTTCTCGAAGCCATAGCTGACTCTCATCGTGCACACAAAGTTATCTCAGCAATTTGTATCGCGTACCCTCAGTTCCGGAAAAGAACCAAGGTTAGTTTCTTAAACTTTGCTTTTCTCAAAACAATTTACACGCAACTTTTATTCTGCAAAACACACTGATGGTTGCATTTTTTGTAATTGAAGAAGAGATGCAACTGTGGGAGGTTCCCATTTTTTGACGCATTTTCACCCAGTAGGTAGTGTTTCGACGAAAATCTGGTCTCCTCATTCAGAAGAGGAGTATTCACCGCTTGCGAAATAAAACATGTCAAAAACTTTGTATGTTTAAGTTTTCAGGCAACTAACAAAATAACACATTTCATCACTGATTAAATTGGTTGAACCTCACAGAAAAACATCAATTAGTAAACCAAAACATTTCAAAAGCACAACTCAGCTCCACTGTGATAACCAGGATCTTCATTTCTATGCTCTTTTCTACACATTTATGTAGTACATTGCATACCGTGCGCACGATTTCACATGAGAGAGCGCTTTTGATTTGATTTTCTTCTGGCATTTCTCAATGTTTCTGAGCTATTTGCTCTCATTTTCAGAGCCGGAAAAGTCATCTATCAAGGGGGAGGAGGGGGCTTGCCTTGTTTGCATGTTTGATTTGCAGAGGTTTCAATGAGCATACGATGTGTCGCTTCACGCTTATTAGCCCGGGTTTTTACGAATTACAAGCAATCACTTTTTGATATATTTATGAATGTTTAGTGCCCATTTCTCATTTCTTAATTTCAGTTCGAGGAGAACAAGGATGATTCGAAACGACGCAAGAAGGATCGCAGTGACAGAGATCGATCACGAGAAAGGAGCAGAGCTAAAGATAAGGACAGGGAGAAAGAGAGTGATAGGGATCGTCGACGGCGAGAGGAAGTGAATAAAAAAGAGTTGGAAAAGGTAAAGATAAAACCTTATGCTGTGACTGCGTTCTTTTTCGTAAATCTCGTTGAATATGTTATTTTCTAATTGTTCCGCTTAGGAGAAAGAGAAGGAGAAATTGAAGAATTTGGCAAAAGAATTATATCAAAAGAAGTTGGAGGAAGAGGAAGCGAAGCGAAATGTGGTTGTCACAGAGGAAACGTTGAGGTTAGCAATATTGTTTACTTAAAGATTACTCAAAATTTGTGAAAATCAAGGATTTCAGAGCCAAGGAACTTATGTATAAAGCGCAACAAGAGATCGAAGAGCGTAAGCGTCAACTTGGTCTAGCGGCACCCACCCCTGCTCTTATTGGCGCTAATCCGATCCCAACTGTACCTGCAAAGAATGTTGCTCTGCGGCCACAGGAAGCGCAAATGTTCATTCAAGCATCTATGAATAAGAAAAGTCGAGTTGACGAGTTGAAGGTAACTTTCCTTCTGACCATCATTCTGAAGATGATTCCTTCATGGTTCCTTCATTACAGGCGAAGCTTGCAAAAGCCACCTCAACGATCAACTCTCTAGTTCGGCCTAATGCACCTGTGATGGCGCCTCTTCCTGACATTGCGCCCGGTATCCTTAAAGAGCGCGATGAGGAAGCGGTACGTTTAGCCGCTTTCAGATCTTTTTTACTGCTTCCAATGCAACGCTTACAGGAAGAAGAGTTGCTGGAGTTTGTGGACCCGCGGATTGTGGCGCGACCAGCCGAGAGGAAGCGAAAAATGTTTAATTTCCACGAGAAGGGAGAGTTCGAACAGTTGGCGAATAAGCAAAGAGCTGTGGCCAAGTTGGAAAGGTTACAGGTAATAAATAAGCCCTGCTGATTTTTTCTTTTAGCGCTCTAAAAGTGGTGGTGATTTAGGCTGAGATTTCCCAAGCCGCCAAGAGTACCGGGATTTCATCAGCTGTTAAGTTGGCGATGATCACACCAGCGGGAAAAAGTTCTGATGAGGTACCGGAGATTGAATGGTGGGATTCCATTGTTCTGGAGTGTGATAGGTAGGTGGTTGTATTTTTGGAAAAGGTTAGCACTCTTATGTTCATGCTTTTCAAGCTACAATGACATTCCTGGCACTGATGTGGAATCCCGGTTCAAGGACACTATCAGTGAACTCGTTGAACATCCCATAAAATTGAAAGCACCGACGGATCCTCTAACACCGCAGTATCTCAAGGTGAGGAAGCTTTTCAAGAATTACATTGCAGTGCTTGGCACCAAATAAGTTGTTCTATAGGTCTATTTGACATCTCGAGAGCGGAAAAAGATTAGACGTCAAAATCGTAAAGAGATGCAGAAGGAACGCACTGAGATGATTCGGATAGGTCTTGCTAAGGCGCCTGCTCCCAAAGTGAGTTGATTATTCTTTGAGTTATCCGCTTTGATGTTAGTCGCCAAATGGCGTTGTTTTTGTTCAGGTGAAAATATCAAATCTCATGAGGGTTCTTGGAAGCGATGCAATTCAAGATCCAACGAAGATGGAGGCCCACGTAAGAAAACAAATGGCTGATAGGCTCAAGAAGCACCAACAGGTGAATTTTTGTGTTCATCTGTTCTGTAGAGGTCATCTCCTTGTGATGAGAAAAATTGAATGCTTCAAAGGCTTACTTTTTAACTAATCTTGGGTTTCATAAAGGCGAATGCGGAAAGGAAGTTGACGGACGAGCAAAAGGCAGTTAAGAAAACGAAGAAGCTTTCTGAAGACACGTCTTTGGCTGTTCATGTTGCTGTTTATAGGTTGGTTTCGTGGAACTATTTCACTCCTTGACCATTTTGACTTCTGAAACATTCTGTCATCAGTTTCGGAATTGCAGAGTCAAATCGCTCCTGCATCCTTCGAAAAAGTTCAAAGTTGAGATGAATGCGAAGCAACTTCAAATGACGGGTGTAATTCTGTTGCATAAAAATATAAACCTTGTTGTAGTTGAAGGAGGTAATCCATTTTGGGGTTTTCTTTCATGAGATTCGATTGATTTGTACATTTGATGAAACACATGTTATTTTAGGTCCTAAGCAACAAAAGTTTTACAAAAATCTAATGCTAAATAGAATCAAATGGGAAGACGAAGTAATTGGACAGAAAAAGGATGCCGACAAAGACGCACCAGGAGAACGGAATCATTGCCAATTGGTGAGCGATTTTTCTGAGATAGCTTTCATGGGTTAACAGCTTTATTCTAGTGTGAGTCTGATATTTATAGCACTGTCTTATTGTTGTCCTTGTGGAGGTGGAAACATTATTGTCCTGTTCATGGTTCGAGTTTCCAAGCGGGCGTCAGCCAGCCAGTCCAAATCCATTAAGAAATTTCGTGATAAAGTCTTACCATCGAGCCGGTAGCCGTCTAGGTGTTCTTTCACCGTCCCGAGGGATCCAGTCGGTAACCGCTCTGGTCCAACGGTCATCGCAAAATCGCATGACGTGTCCGGCCCACCTTATCTTCGATTCCTTGGCGAAAACGGCAGCGTCCCTGATCTTCGATCGTTGGCGTAGTTCGGAACTCCTTATTCCCCTCTGCACTTGCTTGTGTAGGTTAATTCCCAGCATCGTCACTAAAGCATACAGCAGCTAAGCGAAGCCCTCCTCAGAGTGGGCGTGGCGTGCATCGAAATAGGTGGTACTGATGACTAAGTTTTCAACTTACATTCCCAAACAATCCATAGACTGGGAAAATATGGGTGAAGGTGTGCATTGATAAGCTAGAGTGAAGAAGTGTCCGAGGTGTTCCCAGCATAGAGGTCAGATGGGGAGGGGAGGTTTACTGTTAATGGTGGGCGCGGCATGCTAAAAGTGGGCAGAGTTTGCTTCCAAAACTCTTCGGCTCTAAAAATTCCAGGAGACTGGAAAAAAAAGTGGAAAGAGGTTGGCGGTGGGAAAAAGGTCCATTGCTGTTGATGGTCGGTACATGCACCCGAAGTGGGCGGAGTTATCCGTTATCCGAAACTTCATGACTCGGTTTTAAGAGGTCATGAAGACCGGGAGAAAAGGCTATATGGCTTCTTACGGAAAGGCATCTGTGGTAGGGTTAAGCAGGCCTCAAAAAGAGTTTCTCACAAGACGTTGCTATTCGGTTACAAGATGTCTCGAAAACGGGAAAAAAGGGCCTAAAGTCCGGCTAAGGAAAGAATGCCATTTGTCATTGGTGGGTGGACCGAGCGCCAATGGGAGGAGCTTACCACGAAACTTTATAATTCGGTTCCAAGATGTTCCGGAGACCTAGCTTAAAGGGGGTAGAGGTTAGTGAGGAATGGAGGCCAACTGCTATTGGTGGGCTGGACATGCAGCAAAGTGGGCGGAGTTCGTTGCCAGATTTATTAGGTTGAGCAAAAATTATCCGCCGTTTTTTCAGGCTCATGGCTCTTTGACTTTTTGCTGATTTTATTTTCGAAGATTATGATGTAGTCTGAAAGCGCGCAATCTCTTGTACATACAACACTTGTGTATTTGCTTCACTCTGGAGCTTACACACGAGCAAAAAAGATTGCTCATGCTACATGAGTGCAAGTTGAGCTCGAAACCGAATGCTTCTGCATCTGCTCGTAGAATCAATGAAGCCTGGGATGAAGGCACGGTTGCAGAGAGGACTGTTCGTTGATTACGCATTTATTGTTGTTTTTGTTTGGTTTTGTTAATAAACTTATGAGTGAAATGAAAACGGCGGATAATTTTTGCTCAACCTAATATAACTCGGTTTCGCAAAGCTCCAGAGATCGGGGAAAAAGGTGGGCGAAGGGAAAGAAGTAAATTTTTGAGTGCGGAGCATACACCAAAAAGCAGTTCGCCGCCAAAATTATAAATCGGCTCAGAGATAGTTCAGAGATCGGGTAAAAAGTGGGAAGAGGTTGGCGAGGAAGAAAAAGATAGGTGGGACATGCAAAGAAATAGGCGGAGTTTACCACGAGATTCATAAATCGGTCCGGAGGCAGTCCGAGACCGGGAAAAGCGGATAATGGTTGAGGAAAAAGGGAAGGTCAAAAGCCATCGGTGGATGGGCATGGGACAATGAAATTTAGCTTAAAAGTCAAATATTCGTAGAAATATTTATTATCGGGCAGTATTTGAGAATTTACGCCGCACCATTCCGTATCGCCGCAGAACTGTGTTAGGTGCGCAACAGCGTGCAACGCCAATTGCTATTTTGTAGCGCTAATCTTGTGGAATTCGATGCTTTTTGCCGCTTCTCATCATACCGCTTTTAAAGGGACTTATGGGCTTTCGGGAGGGCTTTGAAAGATAACTCGCAAATAGTGAGCCTTCGCAGTTTCCATTATTTTCAGGAGTCCTATTTTTTCTGGTTTCTATTTAGTCTTATTCTTAATTAGAGATCTGCAAAAAGTTGAATTGAAGGAATGTACGAATGTTTGAATGATGTAAACTCACATGTGCACAACAAACGGAACAACGGACAATTTTTTGAAGAAATGAACATTCGCAAACGTTCGAATACTTTTTTAAATGGATGAAATTCTAAAATTTTTAATATCGCATTTCATAAGAACGCATTTGAAAAAAAAAGGTACAAACTTCCAAATGAAGAAATCGGTAATTGCTCCTCTAGTATTTTTAGTTTTTCAGTTAATAAAAAAAGCGGATTCGGAAGTTTCAAAAAAGCTTGGTGTTTTTTGAAAGTAGAGCTCTCTGAGGCTACAAGCGTTCCGGTTCTGTGCAAAATGTTCGAAGTTGTTATTTTTAATGGGTAAAATTCCATGTCACCTTAATTCCTTCGTTGCGCGTCAAAGCCGCCACGGGAATCAAGGCGACATGATCAATCAAAAGCAAAACTTTCTATTGCCTATCACCTCTATCCATGTCCCTGGCGGCCATACATCGATGATGGGCATGAAAATATGTAAAAGACATAAACAAGCAATACAGGGGAAGGGCGGGTCGTACCGATGCTTCTGATGGGAGGATCGTAAAAATTTTGAAATCTGCGCAGCACAAGGTTGCCCTGCCTCGAAGATAAGACATGCTGTCCCAACAGGGTCAACCGTCACGTTCGAACATTTTCGGGATTTTTGCGACCCCCTAGCTCTCGAGGGGGTCCAGTTGCGACCCCCTGTTTTTGTTAATAAGAGTGCTAGACATGAATCCGTTGCGCCAGAAAGCGTCTGCGCGTCGTCGCGTCGGCCTTGGAGCGCGGCAGGTATCACCCGGGCGCTGGAAGAACGGGACGCGGCGAAGAAAAAATTTTAGAGGGGAATAACTTTCTTGGGACGTATTTTTTGACTTGTTGAGGTAGATTTTGATTGTGCCTGAGGTGCGCTTCCAGAAAACTACAAGGATTGCCTAACTCTCCGGAAAGTACTTCTGTTAGAAGTGGAAAACCCAAAATTCTAAGAAGGCGCACCTTCAACTTTGAAGGCCCATAAAATCTTTCGTATGCGACATTTTGGAAATCTGTAAAAAGTTTCAGAAACTTCAAATATTTCTCTAACAAAAGTATAAAAAGTTTAGTGATTGTCCCCTTTTTCAAAAAATTGTCCCGTTCGAACATTTTTCGTGCAAAAGCGAGTTTTTGGGCTTTCAGCGACCATAACTCACTTCATTTTCATTTCTGTGATGCACTTTTTTCATGGGGTGAAAGTACAGGATTTGCTCTTCTCTAACAAGCCCCAAACCGTTTTCAAAATCCATTTTCCGAGAAAATCACACGTTCGAACATTTTGTTCCCATAGGTTTTTGAGCAGCACATGCGAGTTTTTGAGCTTTCAGCAATAATAACTTCCTTCAAAGAACTTGTTGGGAGGGGCGAAGACATTTTTGAAGACTACGAGATTTCTGCTTTCTTATGTGTTTTACCGTTGTCTGGAAGAATCGTCCTCAGAAAATTAGGTCCCGAAGAACTTTAATTTCAGCCCCGAGAAGTCAAACCTTTCATAGGGATGCATTCAACTGTTCTTTATTCCTCAAGGAAAACACCGTAATTTGCCTAAAACTGTCTCTCTGTGCATAATTAATCGAATCTAATGCGGTCTGCACAAACAATTCTTGCCCTCGGATACGCCACGCACGCGCCTGTGGCTGGCAGTCCTCGAAATTGCGACCCCCTTCCGACCAAAATGCGACCCCTTCGTTCGAACAGTTCGAACGGACGGTTGACCCTGCTCCCATAGCTAACGAAGCTACAAACCGGTCTTCTTCGTCGATGTATTCTACAAGACGAAGGAGAGACCGTAGTCCATTCCTGTGTAGAATTTGTGCAACTGTCCGCTGAATGGCTTCCAGTATTTATCAATGTGACGAACTCAACAGTCTATTTTATTCCTTCCATTCCGTGAATCTGAATGTGATCGTGGATCTGAATGTGAAATGTGAAGCCTTTCGGCCGTCTTTCTGGGCCCACTATTAACATTGAAGTCGCTGACGCAGACCTAAAAGGGGTGTGATCTTCCATCCGTGGAGTTTCTCTGACTCCTTACTTATAGAATGCTTCCTTCCATTTCTTCCATTCGTCTTCCTGACTCAAAGTAGTTCCATGCTAACTCGGCGAGTCTTTCTTTCTTGAAGGCAATCCGAACCGCCTTCCGTGACTTTCTTGTCACTTAAATGAGGGCGTTGTGCAGTGTACTATTCGCACACATCCACAACACACCGCTCACGCATGCATATATACGCCTTAGTGCAGATAGTTTTTATAAGTCACCACAGCACTGCAGAAACTAGCAGTCCATCCAGCGATTCTTCTCAAAATGAGTCCAGGATGAATTCTGGTCTATAGTTCACTCCTATCCGCCACCTTTCAAACTGTGGTAATGTCCACCAGTCTAGAGGTCGAGGACCCTCTGTAGAGAAGCTCCATGATCTTTATGTTACATTTCCTTGTACTGAGTTCTTTTTTATGTTTGGCTGAATTTTTACGGAATTTCATTTTGGCCGTATATGAAGGAATATCACTGCAGTTGGTTTGGTAAGGTTTGCTAGTTTTCAGATCTGGGAAGGTCAAGTAAAACGTAGAAACTTCCGCGACTTCACGGTGGTCACTGCTACTATAGAGAAGCAGGTGCGTTATTTGTCAATGTCATAAGCTGACCTTTCTGTAGTTTTTTTCAATGGAAATGTTCAAATTATTTTTTAAAGGCCAGAGATTTATTGGAAAAGCACAACGTAGCTCATTACTGGGATGTGGCCTACAGTACCACTGTTCTTCTTGAAGGACAAGATTCGACACCGGTTTAAATATAGCTGTTTGCAGTACATCTCGTTATCTTTCATCTGCTCGTTTGTTCAAACTCTATTGAGATAAATATGTTTTCACTGTGGTTCCAATGTATGTTGAAAAGGTTGCTGTGCTCTTTCTCTTTGTACTGATCAAAGGACGTAGGTGTACATAATCTTATTAGGGCTCACAGGCCATCCTTGTCGTGGCAAATTTTCGTTAAAAGATTGATCAACTGCGTGTAATTGGTTTCTTTAGGATTTTTACAGTGAAAATGGTTTACTATTATTACTCGAGTGTTCTAAATTAGGATTTCACGATAAGAACGAAGGTCGAAGAAGGGAAAAATTGCCTAGTGGGAGACAGGCGGACCTCCTGAGGGTGCGGACTGACGCGCAATTGGCAGCGAAAGATTTGACCTCGGCGATCTAGCATGGCTCACTCTTGGCGCGGTTGGCGGGTACGCCCACCGACTATCTAATCACTCGCCGCAGGTCTATACGTGGCGTAGCGGATCGGTGGATCCCGGAGACTTACGGAGCCCAAGGGGGGGGGGAACCCCCAAGTGAACTACCGACCATCTATCCTACATCTTGTCCTACGTCCTACTTAACCACCTGAGCAACACTAGCTCAAAACACATTACCCTCGCCTTCAAATGACCAGAAATTGTGCAATTGCAGAAATTGACGTGGCATTGGCACACGTGGCTAAATTCTCGATGAAAAGGTGACATCACGTGTGCTCAAAGATGTTCTTGAATCGATGCCACGTTAATGCCACGTCAATTTCTGCAATTGCACAATTTCTGGTCATTTGAAGGCGAGGGTATGTGGGAAGCACCGTATAGCATACACGCGCAACACAAAGCAACTAGTAAACTTTATGACCTAAATTATACTCCATTTTAAAGGATAAAGGATAAAGCATTTGCCGTTGATCAATCCCTTTTTGGGATGCGGCACGCATTCTACTTCCATTTGTACATTCGCAGTGGCATTTGAATGCGATGTGGCCTATACAATGACTTGCGGGGGCCAGCCGATGTTCAAGTCAGTGTTTTATCCTCTAAGACAACATTCTGGTGCTAACTTAGTTGGGGGGGGGCACGCGGCGGCGCGGCAGTCTGCTCACCTGGGCTCTCTCGAGCGAGACAGTGTAAACTCGAACATTCCAGCTTTTCACGCATGTCAAGTGACTGCCCCCACCCCCCACCCCCTAGACTGGCTACACTCCCCCTGGCCCACGGATTTCCGAACATGCCAGGCGAGCAGACTGCCGCGCCGCCGCGTGGCCCCCCCCCAACTAAGTTAGCACCCAAGTCTTACCAATTAACCGACCCCGGAGGGATGGAAGGCTTGGTTGGCCCGGGCGACTCACGACCCAGGATTTGATCCCGGACCGCTCGCGTGGTGAGCGCGCCACTTGTCACTACACCACTTCCGCCCACTTATATTAAATAATTAATCCCAAATATACAAATTGCATATGAACATAAAGTACGTAATATTAACTCACGTCGGGTCCTCATCGACCCGCCGCTCACCACAATGGAATATTACAAACTCGAATAGTTAAGCTTCTGAGGCTGATGTCAGAGTCCGCGATCCTTTTCGCGATTTTCGCGACGGGTCACGGAAATTACAAGTGCCCCATCCATACTGCAAGGTGTTCTCCAATCCCGCCGTCACTTCTGCTTGATGGTTATGGTTTAATGGAGACTGCTCATGATTCCACTTGTTTCATATCCAGTGTTTCAATTGTTCAAATGGGGCACTTGCAATTTTTGTGATTGGTTTGGTTTGATTCCTGAAAAAAAAATAGGAACGATTCAAGAGCATTTCAATGAACTAATAGACATTGAACATGAAACAAGTAGAACCACAAACATTCGTCTTCCAATCTTTACTGCCAAGCAGAATTCGCAGCAGGATTAAACAACACCTCGCAGTATTCATCGGGCACTTCCAACTCCTGTGATCCATCGCAGGTTTCGCGCAAATCGCGAAAATCGCGCAAAGGATCGCGGACTCTGACATCAGCCTAAGGGCTAGAGCCCTGCGAGTCTGCCGAAGACGACGAAGACGGGGAAGAACCCGATGACGAAGGGAACACCAGGCCAGGCCGTGATGGTGCCGATGCTACCGGCCCGTGCGTTGCCGCACGATCACGGAGAGATCGTGCGGCAACGCACGGGCCGTCAGGCTGGGTCATTTCGGCAGATGCTCGCAGATACCGGCGCGCCCAGGGTTCTGTTGGAGCGGATTTCGTGTTTCGCGACAAGGCGAGTGATTAGCTGGCGGGTCCGGCGATCTCCGCCCACCGATCATCTGATCACTCGCCGTAGTTCAATACGTGGCGAGTGATTAGATAGCTGAGAGAGCGTAGTGTTGAAGAGGGCACAGCGATGAGAGTCGCATCAATGCTCAAATCAACGGGCAAGGAAGGGGTCCCATTTCTCGGGTTCTGGGCCGTTTCTCATGGTTTTTCCTTCTTGTACCACTCACCATCCTTAACTCA
Source organism: Ostertagia ostertagi (assembly GCA_036418205.1). Lineage (NCBI taxonomy): Eukaryota > Metazoa > Nematoda > Chromadorea > Rhabditida > Trichostrongylidae > Ostertagia > Ostertagia ostertagi. The sequence continues at coordinate 20,566 of MU894968.1, forward strand.
ATTTGAAATGGGTTGTTTTTTCATCGCCTGCCTTTAAGGGGCGATTAAGACTCTAAGATGTGATAGGCTCTGTCTAAATTTTTAAAAAGTCATGGTAAATTGTAGTGTTATTGAGTTGCTGTTGATACGCTTTTTTGTGTTCAGATGAAAAGTGTACTTGAGAAGTTGAATGCAGAAATCGATGTTCTTGAAGGACGCGTTAAAGCCAAGGAAACAATTTTGAAATGTGTTTTTTCGAGTCTCGAGAGCACATTGAGAGATCGTCGAATGGTTCACGAGGTAAATAAGTTTCAAATACATACAAAGTTTCAAGTAAGCAGTGTCTCCCCAGGTTGAAGAAGAATCATTGCGAGCTCGCTGAGCTTCAACGAGCTGTGTCCAAGTTTTTGTGTGATCAAAATCCAGAATATTCTTGTGAATCTATTGTTACCAGGCGAGGAATGTGTTGAAATGGAAGGAATACTATATTCTTTCAAATAGACAATTATGTGCTGTTGGCTCCGCACCTTACTTTAGTGTGCAGAGGATA
>MU894969.1:0-16777 GCA_036418205.1 Ostertagia ostertagi
TACAAGGGTATCGCATCAGCGCCGATTTATCGGCGAATACTCGATAAGATCTGTGAGCTTGGTGTCCGGTTCGGGAGGCAGCGATGCGGGAGGGAAAGATTTATCACGAAGGCATTTCCCATGAACATCGCTGAAGCATGACCTTCGTCAGCCATCTGCGGAGGCACCGACCTCAATTCCTGATTCGCGCAGCCCCTGGGAAAGTGTGGTGTCGCGTCCAAATGGGCTGATCCCCTTGTCCGTCTCGTTGACGAAAAAACCCTGGGATCACATTTCATGTGCGCGAGCGACGGCGATTAGCTACTCGCACGGCTTGGGCGGGGCCGTTGGGGACAGACGACTGATGTGTGACGAGGAAAACTGACCTCTCCGAATTGACCGGCCCCGATTTGTTTGATGAAGAGAACCGAGCGTCGATCGATTTCCCATTGATCGTCTGCAAATGAAAGCTATGAAATACCGTAGCCAATGAATCAATATATAATATATGAATTTTCACTTGGAACTCTTCAAAATAGCTGATAGGGGATTTCTCATTCCTAAGGATTTATCTGAGGAAGAAATGAATAGGAGAGGAATCTCCTAACTAGCAGCATCCAGCTAAGGCCGTATTCACACTTACATAGCGTTTTGGGAGACCAGAAGATCAGGAGATCAGCTGATAGGAGATCAGGAGAATCAGTTGAAAAGAGATGTGCTGGTTGGGAAAATGGCAGAAGAAAAATAAAATTTATTTTTTAAAGTCAATCAAGAAGTATCGAGTCTTTTCCCATGAATCTCCTAATTTATCATACTCGTTTTGAACCAATCAATACATATCTTTTTCATTTCCTCCTGATCGAACCTCACTAACGATAAGTATGAACTTGGCCTAACTGTTTCACCTAGAATTGATAAAATTTTGAACTCAGAGCACATCGCGAAGAAACTTCTCAGAAAGGCAGCTACCCAAAGTTTCCAAAAACCAGGCGCTCGTCGAGTGCAGACCACACAACACAAGTGACGACGGCCTCCACAAAATGTAATGTTTTCTGCCAATGAAATGATTAGCCGGTTGCAGTTGTATTCTATCAGTTGTCACTATCACAACTATCAACTATCACTATGTACTAGTAACTGGATTCAGATTCCGTCGTCACTTGTGGTGTGTTGTCTGCACTCGACGCGCACCTGGTTCTCGGAAGCAGAAGGTATATGTGATCGATCACTTCAGTTGATATCGAGAAGAAGAGGTAGCGAGCGATAAGATCACTGATTAATAAGCTGACCCATGATACTTTTCATTTCTCTGTTCCCTTCTTTATGGCAGAATTCATGGTGGGATATTGATAACGTAGAAACCGATTGCATAGTGCAAAACGATCTTTTCGATGGCAACCTTCAGCAGATACTGGGAGTGGCGTTGCTAAGGATTGATAGGGTCGTTTTTGATAAATGATAACGGAGAGAAATGGCGAATTCCTCGGCATCTTCACCCTTGACCTGATTTCAGCGCACCGATTGATCACGTCGTGAATGCTGAAAATTACTGGGAAGCAGAAGTGAATATCTTTATCTAGGAATTGTTTCCAGTGAAATGCAGAAGAAAAAACGACAAATGATGGAATAAGCAGAACGGATCCTGGCGCTATCGCAATATAGGGGGGCATCCCATAGGAGGAGGCACGAGCTTCGGAAAAAATGAACATGCCTCACGCACCTTGAGTTTCTCTCCCCGCCTAAGGCTAGTCAAATTTTAACCGAAAAAGACATATTTTACGCGGTTTCAATAGCAATGTCACCTCAATGCCCCCGTATATTGCGATAGCGCCCGAATTTTTGATCTCGAATGTGACTGGAAGGTTGCCCCAGCTTAAATTGCTATGAGAGGGAAAGATTCATTCGATTTCAACGGGTCTGGAAAAACCTTTTTTCTAAAAGAAGAAAGAGGCGAATTTTCGAGAATACCGATCGATACCTATTGCCGTGACCATTTCTGCTTTTCTTCTAGTCTGCGGTATGATAAATAACTATTTTTTAAGCGGTAAGGTTTTCGAACTTGTGAATATACAAAATGAAAGCTCAGGTCTGTAAAAAACATATGCTAATCAAAAATAAAGGATAAGAGAGAGACCAAGCGTTAAGGAGCATGACAACTGACCGTAGGTAAAAGTAGATGTCTGTGGCACTTCGCACTTCACACATGGGTTTGTCAGCTGCACACAAAGACCGTCTGCATCGTTTGAGTAGTGAGCGATGAGGTCTTCTAAGGTACTGAACGGCCGACGTCTAGCGATGAAATAGCCTCCTTGATCTAGCTGACGAATTCGATAGTGTTTCACACAGTCATCTTCCCGAACTGTAATGAAAAATATGAGATATCGATTAGCATTCACTCAATTTTACATCGAGATTAAACCTTGGCGATACTGTCAACAACGGCGACATTATCTGCCAGATTAGAGATAAAAACTGTCATTTTTTGGTAACTGATACGCGACAAAAATGAAATAATTGAAATAATAAAATAAATAAAATCATAAAAATAGGTTAAGAAAAAAATAAGTTGGAAAAGGTTGTATAGAAATTCACTGACACATATAAAAAATGTGTTAATGATATGTGATGAAATATTGAAAAAGGACAAAATAATTTAAGGGCCCATCTCCAAGCCCTAGCGATAACCAAAGATTGATACTTATTGCTTCTATTCACAATGCTTTTAATTAATGGTACCTGATGACACATTACACACTACAGGGGGATGAAACACTGAGGATGAAGTACAATTACAAATTACAAAAAATTACAATAAATTACAATGAATTACATAAATTACAATGAATTACACTGAAGATGGGACTTCGTCACAATAGTCGCAAGGAGCAGATTCCAAAAGCCAACGTTTGTAGGAACAATTTCGTTCAGAACGATTTAGCTCAAGAACCCCTGTGAACAGAAATAGTTGGACCTCGCCCTTATCCCATTTATCCTCGTCTCATCCTTATGAATGCCAGTATCTCAAAGGAATAAATAGGTTTCTACGTTACAATGAATCCCAAGAAACTCCTGAATTGATTTCCGATCCTTTAAAAAATATGCATGTACTAAACTTGAAACACACGACTGAAACTCCTAGGCCAGTGCCCTCTGTACGGGCTCTCTTAGAACAATGGACCAACCTAACGACATCTCACCGACGGCATGCTTGAACTCTCGGACAAGGACTGAGCGTGGTACTCCACGCCTGTTCATTCATTTTAAGCTCATAACAAAGCTCCAAAATTTCCGCAGTTAACAAGAAACGCAAAAAAAAGGGGCAAATGGCTACAGGGGGAGGGGGAGGCAAATTGAAATAGGCACTTTGGAAACGCTGGTTAGTGCAGTAGGCCCAGCGTTACCCATGAGAGCGGCCACGTCCAAGAGATGAGCAAAATTGCTCAATCTATCTTCAAAATCCCTTCGCTTCCTTAGGCTTCACTCGTCAGCGAGACGACTGGACGTGACTCACTCACTTGGATGTCCCCCTTCTCCCAACGACTAAGTGCCTCAAAAAATGTTCTGTAGCAGAAAAGTTCCACTGGAGACTGTTAGCAGTCCAAGTAGTATCCGCTAGTTCCGACCGAGTCGCTACTTTTCATTTCGCTGCGAATCAAAAAGCCAATTGACAGTGATTGTAGTGGACTCGTTTATCGTATAGTAAATTAACGCACAACAGTTAGACCAGCAGTAATCGAATGTCTTGAACTAGATATTGGCCTTCGTGATCACCACTTGGCATTCAGTGGCATGGAGAACGGACACCGCCACCGCTTTCAATCCCGCATCATTATTGAAATATCAATTTTTATGCTCTTAAACCGCGGACTTGCAAGCTCCTTACCCGTCTCGGTCGCACTGCTGGGAACAAAATTGATCCATGAGGATATACGCTCGATACAAAAGGGTCAACTATAAGGAGAAACGTAGGAATAGGAACGGTATAGCACCGTGGCCATTTCGCTCATTGTTGTCACCAGTCAGTAGCGATTAATTCTAGTCCAGGTCAATCAAATTCTAGAAGTTTTTTCTGCTCAGCTGATGCCTGGATCTGCTCTTGTCCAAAACGAGAAAGCTGGCAAGTCTCACCATAAACACTCAAGCGCAGCCTCTGTTCAAACAGAGTGGCCGAAGCTTACCAAAGAAATTCATAAACAAGGATCGGCAGAGCTTCAAGCAAATTCTAGACATTATGAAGCTCTTCGATTACGCAGAGTTGTAACCAGCCAGGAGAGTTATGAGCGAAACAAATGCCAGAGAAAGGGGTCACTATTAGGGGCATTCAAGCGAGTTAGCCACCTCTACAGGGAGGGAAGGGAATCTTAGAGGACCAAGCAACTTCTTTTCTCCATGCCGTTCCTGCCCTCTCCTGGGCTTAGTCCTAGTTCGCGGTTCTTAAATGCCCCGTTTAAAATGTCCCCCTGAGACCTCGAGCGTCCAAAAAAGAGTCAATTTTTCTGCAATTTTCTCGAATTTTGCCTGCGGGGTCACATGCATATGAAAATGATGTAAAATGACACAAAAAATCTTTAAAACCTAAATCCTCACCAACTATAAAAAACATTAACACCAATGTATATCCGTAAGCCAACATTATTGCTACCTCTGCCAGTTAAAATTAAACTATTAATTTCCAGAACTAAAAATTTAAATCTATAAAATTCGTAATCATGTGACGAGTGTTTCTTATCGCATACGTTGTTCGACTACACGGAAGAAGACTACAAGATGCCCTTAGAATGAAATTGCCTGTAATCAGCTTTGTTCAGAAAGCCTCCCCGGCTCCCTCTCTGCCCTCCCCCCCCCCCAAATATCCTACCTTGCTGTTCTATATTCCTTCAATATAAATTTACTGCAATGCATTAGCGTGTATTCGGCCTAACAAGAGTTTAGCGCCAGCCGTTGATCAGGGCAACCTTTTTGATCCTCCCAGGCAAGTCTCCAATCAGCACCTTTTCCCAAAAGACTGAAAAGGTGTAGGCGGACTAGGGTACCCGTCAGGAGGCCTCTAGCGCCGCTAGGGATTGGAGACCAGAGAAATCAGTAAGCGAGCTTCATGCCTACTTTAATGCGTCGATTCAGAATAGGCTGCAGTGAAGAAGACCGTGCAGATAGTAGGGAGGGTAGGGTATGTAACAATCAACTCAACAATCCCCTCCGCCTCTATCCCTTTTGCCGCGTGATGGGGCTTCCTGACGGGTACCCGGCGGACTATAGTCAGGAACAATTCAACGTATTCAAGAGTAGGACTGCTTGGTCTGAAGGGCTGTGGACATTCAACCTTTGGAAAAAGTGATGCGAACAAATTCAAGGAAAAGTGGAAAGAAGGAAAAAACATGAATATTGGATGATCGGAACACAGAAAAAGTGGTATAAATGGAAAAAAGGTAAGAGAGAACGGAAGAAATTGTTGACTAGATGATTTGAACCTGCGGTCAACAACTCGTCTGTACATATCGGTAAACCGATACGCGCTCCAACGCTACGCGGATATAGCCAGTTCGAAACTTAGCCGTTCGTAATGCAAGAGAAAATATTTTTTTCCCGAGAAAAAATGATCTGCAACGCATAAGGAAAAATATGAACCCGATAGGAGAAATCTCAGGAAATATATGATAGTAAGTTCATAGAAAATGTTTAGTAAAGACGATTAGACGATAAAATCAGTAAAATTGAGGAAAGTTTGGCACTATCACAAGATACGGGGGTAATGTGGTAGCAATGCATTCGAAACCGGGTAAAAAATTACCATTTTGTTGAAAAAAGACTAAGCCCTAGGCGGAGGCAAGAGACTCCACGTGATGGAGCATTCACATCGCCCAGCTTCCAAGCCCCTCTCAGAGCTTAGTCCCAAAGGATGCCCCGTATCTTGCGATAGCTCGAAATTTGCACAAAAAAACGTCTGCATTTGATGATTATCGATTTTAAGGGCTGACCTGATAATGACAAATCGTTCTGTCGACTTTCCGAATTCCGTACTAGAAATGATCCGTGCTCATTTTCTGGCTGAAGTAAAGCCTTCTCGGCGTCCAATCGCCGTAGCTTACCAAAGTACCATCTGAAAACTTCTCTTAGAGAAAAGAATTCAAGTCCCTCCCCTCACCGCGGTGATTTCACGTACGGTTGTGATTCTATACTTTTCTCCTTGGCCACGTAGTTACTTGGTATGTAGCCGGTTTTCCCAGTGGTTTTATGCCGTGCGAACCACCAATCGCCTTGCGTGTCGTTGAGAATCTCCAGCACCTGAAAAGTGGATCAGATCAGGCGAGATTTAATAGATGGTCTGAGGTCGATCCAGTTGTGGACGCAACAGCTGCACGGGCCAAGACCAGCTCTCAATCAGCTGAGACTCACCCGGCCACTTACTGGGCCTGCGAATCTGATCGCGCTAGAAATAGCCTGATTCCTTCTTCAAAACAGCGCAAATCATTAGAATAACAGAGCTCAAAACAGGCTTGAAAACACCGGAAGGAAGCAGAAAACTAGCATTTCAGTAATTTTTCAGTAGAAGCTGCTGGACGAATGTGGACCTTTAGGTCCGAAATTTCGAAAACGTCGGAAGATCTCACCATCTTGGCCTGAATGAATAAGCCAGAAAAAATTGAATCTCTCACTAATTCCACAACTCACGAATGCAGTCAACCGTAATCACAAAGAATCATCGCAGGACCCACCTCATCCTTTTTGAAGCTGAGATCATCGTCGGTTCTGGCTTCGTATTCAAATAACGCAATGAAGCAGGGGTTGTTGTTGTTCGGTTGCGCGGATGGTGGTGTTTTTGGCCTTGGCGTTTCTTCAGGAGTCGGCTGAGAAGCCGGTTTGGTTGTCGCCACCGTTTTTCCGGCACAACCACCCATAACCAATTAATTGCTGGGCGACATGAGTGAACGTAGATCAGATGGTCGACGGAAACAAAGGAATGTAGCAACAGAGGCTGGTATGATATCAGATATCGAGCGCGCACTAGGGCTGAATCGGTAGCGGTGGCGGGGAGGGTGCGGTCGGAGGGGCGGACGCGCGAGAGGCGGGATGGGGGCCGAAGGTCAGAGCAAACCAAACACGGACGTTTCGGCCGCCGGCTGCCCGGGATGGGTCATCAAACAGGGCTCTGAGCCTCTTAGCGGCTAGTCAGAGATTATCGACTATTCGCAGAGTCTTGCGATATGTGATGGTGCTCGTTAGCTGTTGCGTCTCCAAATTCGTTTATCTCTGAGAGTTCCTCTAACTAGGGTCACATCAAAACCAGGACATTTAAGAAATCGCGCTCGTCTGACCCTTCTACTTCATTCGGGCTAGGTCAGCTGGTGAAGAAAAATGACTAAAGGAAAGCTCCCTGCTTAAAAATCGAGGCTAGAAATCATAGTTTGCCCAACTGGTCTAAAGCCGCCTAAGTCATCAACAGGAGCTCGCAATCGAATGCCTCTGCACTTTCTGAAGGAAGGCGTGTGCATGGCGCAACTTAGACCAGTCATCCGTCTTCTCTTGCTCCTTCAATCTCAATGCTCCATCCAGGAGGCAATTTTTGACTGAATATTGGATCAAGTAAACTCAGCGACTCCACACTTCCACCCATTCCAGCTCGGCTTATCGTTCTTGTTCGTTAAAGCCTATCGACTGCTCCGACATCGCTTGAGTTATGTTAGGCTTTTCCGCGAGTCTTGAAGCTTCCCTTGGAACACCGGCGCCCTCCTTGGTGGGAAGCGGCGCTCATTCGAAAACACCCTCCTTTCTGAACGGATGCTCTGGGAAACCATGCACTTTAAAGGCGTTGGTGTGGACCAAGATTTCGTCACGTATCAACGTCGCCCAAGTCGCTAATTCACGATATCCAGGATTCATGCTCTTCCGCTGCTTGAGGTGGCATTGAGCTCATTCTAATTTTCTTTGATATTAAGGTCTGCTCCTTATCTGTTTTCCTCGATCACTGTCCTCATTCACACAATATCAAGTCTACTGGACCACCACAAGGCGTTAGCTAAAAGGCTCAACCAAACCCTAATCACAAGCACTCAAAACATGCAGGATGGAAATGGAGTCGAAAGGGCTCTCTCCCTTGTGTTCTACATCGCTAAGGATAGGAACGACAGAGACGTGGATGTATCTGCAATCGATCTCAGTTGAGGTTATGCCTTTCGAAGGGATCGGCTGAATAGCTTCAAAGAGCGCGAAGGCAGGGTCAAACACATTGGTAAGACAACGTAATAAAGCAGGGCAGGGCGGTATTCAATCCTTCCCCCAGGGGATATATCCCCTACTCTGATTCAATCCTCTGGGGGGACAAAAAAGGGTTGCGTCATAGGACCTCGCATACCTCTGTGTTTCTACCTGCCAGACAGTTAGAGCAGCGCGACCCCTCAGGGGAAAGAGTGCTTCATCAGTGGAGGGTAGTAGCGCTGCTCTAACTGTCTGGCAGGTAGAAACACAGAGGTATGCTAGGTCCTATGACGCAACCCTTTTTTGTCCCCCCAGAGGATTGAATCAGAGGAGGGGGATATATCCCCTGGGGGAAGGATTGAATACCGCCCATGGTTTAAACTTACACTTTTAACTTGCGTGGGTGTGGGAAAAAGGGGGGGATATGCCTGAGTGTGGAGGAAGGAAGATGGATGAATGGACATTTAGAGGATAAGTGAATCAGTGGCTATGAGCAAGGAGCTGGATAGGTTTGTGGGTAAGGTGTGTGAGCTACGTCAACCGCTAGTTGTCGTATACCTAGAATGGGCGTTAGGCGAGTAGGCGATAAGGGAGAAATACGTATTGATTTGTTGCTCCGCCCATCGATCCTACTCGCCTACAACGCTCTATGGGCGGAGCAAACCAATCAATACGTATGTAGTCTTCCCCGCCTAATCGCCTACTCGCCTACTCGCCTAATCGCCTAATCTATACGTATATTTTTCATTATAGACTAATCGCCTAATCGCCTAATCGCCTATCGCACGTACGATCGCCAACTCTGAACGCTCCACTAGCGCTAAAGATAGCTTTATTCGTGGAAACGCAGAGCACAATCGTTTGGCCCCTCCAACTCCATTTTCACGGTTTAAAAAAAAACAAAAACTGAGTAAGCTCGTCCGTTCAAAACTTAGTTTATGGTATCATGGTAAGCTTCTAAAGTTCTTTATATGGTCTACCCAGATTTATGAAAGTAGCAGAGTACTATTGATGCCGTCTCAAAGGGCGAACCGTAGGGCATCGAAAAAAAGTTCTAGAGCCAATGGAAAACGCCGGCTATTCAAAGAAGATCAGCGCCGGTTACGTGTTTTCTAACTTCTGTTCGCTTCGAAAAATGTTTCCTTGATCAAGAATATGCAGGACAGCGTGTAACTAGTTCCATTAGATGAAGCTGTTGCGGCCAAGCTTGCCTGCGAACAGGTTTCTTGAGACTTGACAGACTATTTGAGAAACCATTCAGATGAGGAATGGGACGAGAATTTTGCTGGAATACATGAAAATAAATCAAAGGCAGAAGGCGGAAAGGCACAGACACCTCCAGTAGTGCTGAGAAGTTCAGTATGCGTGCCAAGGATTCTATTACGACGTGGTTATTGTGCCTCAACAATAGTTCGAATCAGCCGGAGCCTGTTTAGACCACTTTCTTCACAACCCATTGTCACGCTGGTCCGACAGCAGTTGGCAGATCGTGGTGAGAACTATGAATAAAGCTGGGACAATGAGGGCACTGGAAAACATGCGCGTTACATAGAGCGAAGGGCGGGGCAAAACTTTGGAAATCGAATAATGGCACGCATAAACGTAATTTGCGATCGAGCAAAGAAACAGCTACTACTGATTAGGTTTCCAAGAAAAACTGAAAGAAGCTATGGCAAATATGTCATCAAAAACTGAGCCAAAGGTGGACTTCATATTCAGAAGACAGCCCATTAGAATTAAGGTAGAGGTAGCCGGCAAAGCTGGGATGAAGAAAAACCACGAGAACCCCTTCCTTGCCTGTTCATTTTTACATTGATGCGACTCTCATCGGTGCTGCCCTCTTCAACGCTAACGCTCTCTCTTAAACGGCTAGAGACCTGCGGCGAGTGGTTAGCCAGTCGGTGGGCGTGCCGCGTCGATAGCGCCGCGGAGGCTGCCATGCTAGATCGCCGGTTCACGTCCTTCGTTGAGACCTTCCCACCGCGTGTAATTCCCCTTCTTCCACCTTCGAACTTATCGTGTGATGCTCCTTTAATGGACCTCGCCAACCAACACACCATCCTCACAGCGAGTCTTCTCCGCTGCCTTTGGGAAGGGGGTATTTCCAGCCTTGCCGACGGTTTCTTCCTGCTATTCTTCACTAACGTTCATTTCCACGTTTCTACACTCATTTCGAGCACGGAATGCCCTCGGATCGATCCTCGTCTTGAAAGATTCCGTGAAGAATTCCATTGTAGACTCCATTATAAATATTCCATTATTCCATTATTTCGACGATATCGTGAAATCCTCCTTCAAGATGAATTGGTGCCCCCCGCCGTAGTGTCAACGTTAAGCACGCTTATCCAGAAAACGAGAGATACGGGTTTGAACCCCTCCCAGGATGAATTGTTTTGCCCATAAATCAGCATTTGTGTGATAGCTGAAAGAAGCACTACTTTGGAACTACTGCATCTACTTGAGCAGCGCAGAGTCAACCCTGCGTTGCGCAGTTTCAACGGCCACGTTGCGCAGTTTCGCCCGATTAGACACGTTCTCTCGCGCGAACATTCACACTCGCATGCTCGAGCCGTCTGTGTCTCCGCCCATACAGCGTGCGTTGAGGATCTCTCAACGTGCCGTTGCGAACTGCGCAACGCAGGGTTGACTCTGTGTTGAGCCACTTTGGGGGAAATGCCTTGACTGTGGCGAGAAAGAAGATGGCTCCTCACTCACTTGTGCCTCCTTCATAGGCCCTTCGAGGAATCGAGGTCATGGTGAGGCTTTGCGCATCCTTGGGCTCGAGGATGCCCGGACGAACAAATTGAAGGGATGGGGCTGGGTGCTCTGCTGGGTCTACGGACAACTTGAACTCGGCCCTTTAAACCGCCTCGATTTGACGCTCTCGCCTGCGCTCTCTCGCTTAACCAGCGCTTTATGATTACTGTGATCTTATGTATTCAAACTTTGCCACAATATAATTGGCTCATCCACTACGGAGTCCCTCCTCCCTTCAAGGCTTAGTCCTAGAGCTCTCACCTTCTTGGTTGGGATTTGAAGCCGAGCCAGGCACCGTTCTCTAATCGTCTGTGCTCTGGCCTTTCTCGGCAGAGAACATAGGGGAGAGTTCAAGTAGTCACGTAATCAATAGGTGGAGTAGTGAGTCATCATGCCTTGCACTAATCGTTATAGGATTCAAACGCCAGACACTTGTTTATGTTTATATTTCGCATTGCTGAAAAATTGTAATCCTAGCGGTCTTCAAAGTCTTATGAATGGAATTTTGAAAGCCCCGCTCTGTCCCAAACTTTGCGGACTACAAGTGGGGGGGGTCGCAGGAGGATGCGCGTTTTTTAGGGTAGTGAATGTTCAAGGCTCATGTGAGGAACACAGAACCATGGTCCATTTTTCCTGAACGCCCCAGGAATGTCAAAACAGCGGGGAAGAAATGGTCCAAAGTTCGATCCTCCGTGATGACAAATTTTTGCAATTTATGTTGGCGCCTCCAAATTGCCGCAGAACACGACAATACTCGACGATGGCGCCATTTGGCGGCAATCTGGGGGCGCCAAACTATATTGCAAAAATTAGTCATCACCGGGGATCGAACTCTGGACCATTTCTTCACCACTGTTTTTGACATTCCTGGAGGTCTTCCAGGAAAATGGACCATGGCTCTTCTTCCTCCATGACCCCCTACAACATGAGACGTTTGAAAAATGCTCCATGCCCCTGAAAAATCCTCCTTATGAGAAATATCGATCGCTTGAACCCTTTTTGGTGCAAACAACGAAAAAAAACGCGACAGGACAGCGACGGCTTCATCGTCCCAAATAAAATGGGCAAAGCTCTGTGGTATTTGGATGATGAAAATACAATAATCCGAAATATGAAATAAGAAAAACAAAGGAAAAAGAAGAAGAGAAAAGTTAGGAAAAAATAGTGAGAAAATCGAATTCTTCAATTTAATTGTTTTTTTTAAGAAAAACGTGTTCCACCGGTGTCTACGTTGCACTGATATGCTTCGTATACAAACTGAAGCAATTAAATTGCAATTCAAATGGCAGGAGCTATCGTCACTATCGAGCCATCTTCTATAACCGATGTCAGGAAAGGAGCTAAGTAAACCGAGGAAAGGGAATAGTTAAAGAAAAAAAACAGCACTGGAGCTCTTTCCTTCCGATAATCTAGCTCCGTCTTTCACAACAGGGGCAATTATTTTACGGCGTTAATCCGTTGTACCACAATGCCCCCGTATCCTTCAAAGGGCCAAAAATCTACTGGCGCAAGCAATAGAATAAAATAATGAGTGTGATAAACAGCAGTAAACAATCCAACAAGACTTCGTAGAAGCCATCAAAATGGCTGTGGAGGCAGTGACTAAGGTACCGAGACAAAAGGAGATGTGACTACCAGGTTGAAGAAAAAGAAATAAATTCTAGTTTGATCATCAGACTCATTCACCAAACAAAGCTTCTTCTGAGCAACTGGGAAGCTCAGTTTAAGCGATATTTCCGTTATTACAGCACTGATTCTTCGCCATTCTGTGAAAGATGGGTGTCTTTTCTAAAGAGCTTATGTGACTGTAAGTCCAAGAAGTCTCAAAATCAGATTTCGTCGATACATTTTTTAAAATTTTTCAGCGAAGAGGAAGTGATGTTCCTTAACGGAAAGAAATGACGGTCAATTGGGGAAATGTCAGGGATACAACGCGGATGAGAGAGAACTTCCCAGCCTAGCTCGTTTAGCTAGACGATCTTTGCGACAAGCGACCAGTGCGTTGTCGTGGAGGGTTGGGTGTGGCGGCGATCACTACCCGATTATTATTCTTTTCTGACAAAGGAGAATGGAAGTGATCGTCTCTGGCACGCATGAATACCATTTCGTCGATATTAATTTTTTTTATTTTTATAAACGAATTATTTCGTTTTCTGTGACAGGAGTCCACTTCGATTGCTCCTTCAGAAGTCGTGATTTCATTTATTATATTTTTATACTTCCTATGGTTATAACATGCTGCATGGTCGTCATATTTTTGAAAGTTAATATGCCAAACGGAACTAAAAAATCTGCTCTATTTGGTAGCTTTTTGAGCGAATTGATTCGTTCGGTTCTTAAAATAATGGCTAATTTTTTTTGCAAAATTAACGAGGAATTCCGTGATTCTTGCGAGTTTTTACGCTTTCCAAAGCCATAACTCCGTTCAAACTCATGCAATCTGGGAAGTTAATACGTCATCATAAACTAGAAGATTTGCTCTTTCTAGAGGCTACTAAAACTGCTAAATACGTCCAATATTTAAAAAATGGCCACGTCCACAGGATTTTACAATCCTATGGCCAAGCTGCACAGCATCAATCACTCCTTGATGTTTTATAGAGTCCTTCGACACTGATGATCCTACTGCAATGGATACAGCCCGACCCCTTCCTTCTAGCGGGCCAAATACCATCCTACCGACTTCTCGAGGATTCCTTAACGCGCGCTCGACCTTGCCCAGAACAATCTGCAGATCCTTCTATAGAATATTCGTTTCGAAGAATCTCAATAAGGACCGGTGAGATTCAGCGGTCGGGCCGTTCCTCCCCTGTTTTTCACTCTATGAAAATCGGCGCGTACCAAGAGTTCTTACCTAACTCATCTTGAAGAAGCCCGATTTGATATTTCAGCCTCAGAAAGTCAACCATGTCGGCTTCACGTCCACTGTGAAGGAGCATGGCCCAGGTCACAGGTAATCAGAAGGTAGGGTGGGCGGTCGTTTTGCAAAGCGCGGGGCTTCAGCAGTGATGTTCAGACCATGGACCATACACATCGCTTGCCGTGCCTTGAGAGGGTAACGAGAGAAACTCCGGGGATTACGAGGCGGCCCTCAACATGGCTCGTTACAAGAAGCCCACCTGGGGGGGCCCAGTGATGGGTCGCTAGCAATGTTGGTGAAATCAGCTGCAGCCGCCATCTCGATTGCACTAGCCAGATATTCATATTCCAGCAAGGCCGCTTACGTTTTTACCTAACGTTTTCAACCGCACCATGATTTTAAGGGAACAATGTTTCACCCCTGAACTGTCGTTATTCAATCGTGATATACAACACTGATCGTGAGACAAAAAATAAACAAATAAAACTGTATTTATTGTGTACAAACGCACCAATCAATTGCACATAATTCAATTTTTAATAACACAAATCACTCGTCTCAGAATGATTAGATACAAATATCACAGTGATATTAATAACTTTAATGTAAATGATTAACGCATTTGGAAGAAAGTAATGAGAAGAAAGAATGAGTGATTCAGAATAACCCATAAAGTCAACGCAAACAACATATACACATTGGCGAAGAATCATTATTCTTCGAGAAAAGAAGAAATCGGTATTCCAAAAACTATATTACCCTAAGCAAGCCGAAACCTGATTCGAATAAATTAACAAAACTAAAACCTATCTAAAAAATCGCAAGATTCGCTAAGAAGGAAAAGGCAATGACAAATGAAAAAACTGCAAGACCAACAATGGTCTCTTACAAGCAAGGAACGAATCTTTAAAGCTGAGAATGCGAAATCATAACTCATCTATACCACGATATCCAACCAGCATTTCTTTCCGGAATTCATCTATCTCTTTTATGCTTGACGAGTATCTTCCAAGACTTTGGAACAAAGAAACCACTTCATTCCTTAAAATGACGCATGATGAAAAGGAAAAAAAGCCAACGCCAAAGTCAGGCGAAGTCTCAAACATGCGACGCCTGTAAGTTTTAGAGTAACAGATATAGCAAAACCCTATCGCATGAAGGCTGGAAAAAAAAACGAAATGCGGAAATGACGCGGATGACCCTGTTCATACCAGAAACATCGGTTGTGATAGCTCCCCGCACGAAACCTTCACTTTCAGGCACCTAATCACGTGTAGGTGCAACCAGGGTCAAGCGTGCGTTGAGGAATCCTCGACACGTCGCAGGGGGGGGGGGTCGTATTGGCCCGCTGGGTGGAAGAGATCGAGCCATTTTGATGCAGTGGGATCATCACCGTCGGAAGACAAATATCAAGGATGAGTCGATGCCAGGCCAGAGGATTTCCAATGAAAATGATATTTCACCCACACAAAATTTTCGTGATTCTGAGGCGTCCGGTAATTCTTAGTTACTTCAGTGTTTTATCACCACACAAGTAAAGAATCTGAATTTCGCACGCTTTCCAAGAGATATTTCATCTTTCAAGTAAGACCCCGAATCTGAAGGGATGTGAGGTACACGGCGCATCCGAGAAAGGGCACTTCAACTACGGCTCCTTGGACAAACAACCTCAATTCAGGAACAATCGAGAGAATTCTGAAAGTGTCCGTGCGCATTTACAGGGAGGTGTACACCATTCAACATTGCGTTAACGGACTCTTCAGGGTTAAATTTATAAACATGTAACCTTTAAAGTTGAGAAACGCTAATCAATCACTTTTCTTAGAAAGAGAAAAGCAGTGATTCCAAATCTGCTCTTACTTTAGTACATAATCGCCCTTAAAAAGGATATACAGCCGTTGAAATAGTGCCAATGTAGCGAAAAAGTACCTTTCGGCGGTACTCGTGCGAAAATCCTCAACGTAGCCGTTTTTTTAATACTGGACGTTTGGAGCAGTTCTAGTAAGCATTTGATAGAGCAAATCTTCTAGTTTATGATGGCGTATTTACTTTTCGGATTGGATGAGTTTGAACGGAGTTATGGCTTTAGGAAGTAAAAAAACTCGCACTCATCACAAATTTTCCTCGTTAATTTTGCAGAAAATCCTCAACGTGGCCATTTTTTGAATACTGGACGTATAAAGCTGCTTTAGCAACCGTTTGATAGAGAAAATCTTCTAGTTTTGTATGACATATCAACTTTTTGAATTTGACGAATGAAGCAAGTTATTGCTCCGGAAAGTGTAAAAACTCGTGCTCGTCTCGAATTTTCCTCGTTAATTTGATCTAAATTTGTTATTTCTTATAACTTTTTGTAATTTCATACTGATTAGAAAAAGCTCTTCACAAAACTTCCAAATCTGCTTTCAGATTGAAAATTCGTCATATTTGAAGAAAGTTATAATCATTTGAATATTTGTTCAAATTTCAATAGTAAATAAGCTGCTCCACGGTCAACGCCAAAGTCCAGTCAACACACAGCTGGCGAAGGCGGTTAAAGGCTTCTTTCAACTGAAGGGCTACGTGCAAATTGAGAACCACAATCTGTGTAGTACTAGAATTTGGTAAGTCTTGTGGAGGAAATAAATAAAGAACAGATGTTGTCATAGTATGCCATTTTTAGTGGCTAGTTTGTCGTTTTCTGGTCTGTTTCTCGTTTGCTCGTTTGGTAGGACTCATCAATAATGATTATTCTTTGACTTTTTCACTTTTGTACTTCTTAAACGAATTTTTTTGTGGACGGTGGGGTAGCAGGGCTTTTTTATGAGCAGTTTTGGGGGAGAATTAAACAAGCTTTTCAACCTTTTCATAGTTCGGCTTTTGAAGAGGGTTGTTTCATGGACTTCGGCCTCCGGCGGAGGGTGGTGGGGGGGGGGGGGTCGTATTTCCAAATTTTCCTCAACGCCTCGCTTGACCCTGCTGGATTCCAAACCTCGCCCTTACAAGTAA
>MU894970.1:0-15372 GCA_036418205.1 Ostertagia ostertagi
ATGGGAAGCCCATAGCATCATAACCAGTGCGTTTGTCCAATTTCGACCGAATCAACCTCACAGATGATTTTCTGTGCTTCAAAAATTCTGATCATACCTATAGTGTACGCGATTCCAATGCGATCCTTCCAAATGAGTCTACAATACTCAACAGTAGCCAAGTGCATGGCGTACCCTAAAGCAGCACAGTTTTAATTTTGCGTGAGCAAATGCTGCAAACCTCAACATGTACTGAGAAGCTCAGAACTTTTCAAAAGTCCTCGGAGTTCTCAGAACATTATTGGTACGCTATTTGGAAAAGAAATAAATTCAATCAGTGCTTTCAATAGTCCGACACAAATCAAGTAACTCCTCCCCTTATTCATTTGGTTTGAATCCTTCAATCTTTTAATGAAGGGAATTCAAAAATGTTCTAGGGAAGGGCCAGTGGACTTCAATTCGAGTCAACCACCAACAATGTAACAGAATTGTCTTATGCAGACGACATTAAAATCTTGTATTTGTAGGTTCACACTCTGTCCCACCGCGACCGATATTGGCCCGTTCGGTACGCACTCATCGAATATACGAAACGAGTGGAAGTGAAAATCGCCATTTCCCGAGAATATTCAATTCAGGTTTATCTCTACCACAAATACACGCAATTTTAGCTTTTCACCTAAAAATAGCACCCCTCATATTCCTTCAGTAACCTTCACATTTACAGAGACAGTGGTCACAATGCCTAGTAAGAAATTTTTGTTTATGCAGCCTACATACATAAACGAATGAAACGGTTTGTGAAATTTGCTGGATAATTTTGACTTTAAAAATCCTAATATGGTCGGTAAGACTATCTTTACCCATTTGCGTTGTTGCTTTGCCCTTACATTCGGAGATCATCGAATCTAGATGAGGGATCAACAGTTTCCCACATCAGTCAGATCCATTATTATTCTCCCGCCACCAGCCATATGTGACCAACCTGGAAATTTCCTTACACAAATCCGATAGGTGAGAAAAAAAGAAAAGTAGGGGACAAGGAATAATGCCAAAAAAGACACTTCACTCCACATTTCAGACAGCATCAATCACACTTGCTAACTCAAGACTATTAAGAGCACATCCCAATCTATCAATAAACGTTATAATAGCTTTCTGCACCAAGGATACCACAAGAATTTGCCATGGGAACCCTTGGGCACGGTTCGAGCTCAACTGGTTCCGGATCATGGACCTTTACGACGTTATCTGAAGCGGCACTTCATGCGATGAAAAGGTTGATGATGTGCGCCATGGACAACGTGTCGCTTTTTTGGCCACCCCGTATATTGCACCTGCATAGATCAGCTAATGTTATTCTTCCCGACCGATCTGTTTGAGTCTGATAAAGCGACAGGATCAACGGCTTAGCTGCAGACGAAAAAAGACTTTACCTTGTAAACTGAGATCTTTCGAATTTCAACCTATGTGGATATCTTTATAAATTCGGCTGTACCGATTCCTTGACCCGTGTCAATACAAAAACTCATCTGATATTCTTTGAGGAGATTCGTAGAGCAGAAGATCACAACATTTTTACTTTGACACGGCCAACTTGACGTGTTCCACTACAAAATCTACATAAATGCCTCGAATTTTCACAGCCTTTTGCTCCAAATATGCACAAATTCCCTATGCTATTCACTATTGTTTATTGGTTTCCTGCCAAAAACTGCCACTTATACTCAGTTGCTGCCTCTGGGGACGTAATGCTCGTTCCCTGTCCCCTTCTCCTTCCCTCATTCGTAAAGACGCGTTGCATCTCATTCTGAGGTGCCAGCTTCGCATGGGACACCAATGAATCAGCGCTTTTTACGGCCTCCAGACCAATGATGCTTGTTTATGACCGTACCAGCACATCGCCGTCACCTTGAGCGATGAATCATATACGTTGAAAAGCTAGCCCAGTGGACCTCTAGCCCCATTGAGCATGTGACGCAAAAAAAAACTCATCTTGCAAATAAACAGAAAAACGTTCTTTGATAAAGTAGCGCACGTCCAAAGTTACTGTTTGAAAGAGCTTAATTTATAGAAACTCGTATTTGAACCGGGATAAGGATAAAGCATTTGCCGTTGATCAATCCCTTTTGGGATGCGGCACGCATTCTACTTCCATTTGTACATTCGTAGTGGCGTTTGAATGCGATGTGGCCTATACAATGACTTGCGGGGGCCAGCCGATGTACAAGTCAGTGTTTTTATCCTCCCAGACAAGTCTGGTACCAATTAACCGACCCCGGAGGGATGGAAGGCTTGGTTGGCCCGGGCGACTCACGACCCAGGATTTGATCCCCGGACCGCTCGCGTGGTAAGCGTGCCACTTGCCACTACACCACTTCCGCCCATGACTTCCAGCAAATTGTGTAGAAGTTGAAAGAGCCCGTAAGAAGTTAAACATCGTGACCATGGACTTTCACGATTTTTTGATATGATTCTTTCAGAGATGGCAATTCTCTCCGCTAATTTCCCCATTTCCCCTAATACTTGCTGACTACTGCCATTGCTCTTCACCACCATCTTTGCTACTTCCCCGCCCAAATTCAATGCCCCCTCCTCAGCATTATAATCATTAATAATGAGTCGCCATGTTCGACTCTCGATGAGCCTCGGCATAGTTTCAGTACGAATTTATTTGACTTAACAGCACACGAGGTTGATAATGATTCCGTCGGCTAACGTTTCGGCGATTTCGCCTTCTTCGGAGCCTGAAAAAGGTGGAAACCAATTTACGATTTATCCGACCAAATGTCTCCCTACCCTACGAGACCTTCGAGACCAGCTAGACCATCACACAATTAACAGGCAGATTTTCGAGTGCGTATTGACTTCTTTTTTCGCTTTCTTCACTTGCTGTCGGTCAATTGCGCTTATTAGAGATGAACGTGTTGTTGTTCATTCGGTAATGATAATAAACAGCCATAAACTTCAAGCTGAAGAAACGCACAAAATGATCAAATACCATCATAGAGCTCATCTCCAGCCTCCCACTGGACGGCGGTTTCCAGAAGTTCAATATGATTCCAGAGTTACTCACAGTCATCATTTATAAATTGAGACTATCGAATATTACGGAAAAATATAGTTGTCCCATAATTAGTGAATCACTTTGGGTATTTTTGAATTCAAATTTTTTTCTTTTTTATTCGAAGTCCTTGCTCATCCAAACATACACCTCTGTCATCTATAATGTATTGCCTATTCATAGGAAATTTAGTCGCTGTCTTTCCTCTGAATTGCGGAGATCTTGAACGAAGAAGGACTGGAAGTCGGGTTTGAGGTCGTATCACTTAGCGTAAAATTTCTTTTTGAAGAGGAGTGCTAGAGCTCAGACAGACAGACGGGCAAGGTTGTCCTTAGCTGGTACGAGGATAGTGCTACACAACGAAGCTGAAAGAACTGTTAGCCTGAGAGTCGTCCAACTTTTTATGAAAATCTATCCCAAGTGTGGGTCGAACGACCTCAGAAAAAAAGCCGACTTTGTCTTGCTTTGCTTTCAAATTGAACACGTTGCCACTGTGCTGTCCACGTTTGCCTTCTTCACTGACCCTAGTATTACTGGGCGGCGGTTCCCAGCGCAAGGTTCCTTTCGTGTTTCACCAACATTTCAGAAGTGTCGAACTAGAGGAAGTTGGGCTTTTGCTGTTAGAACTCATGAATCGCTTGAGCTAAACGACTGTTCCTTGTGGATTTGTTGGCATGGTGATTCGAGCACAGAGCATGTGAGATACAAACTCCATATTTTAAATCTTTACGACACTACGGAAATGCCTATATTCCATCATCTCAACGACTCCATACACTCTGACAAATAGCAAGTACTTTGTCCAGATCTAGTCTCACAAGGGAGGTCTTTCAGGGCAAGGTGCGCTTTTTGGAAACGGTTCAGTACATGTTGTAGGGACGCATGTATGGACCACAAAACCATGTTTCGTTTTCGCTGAACGGTTTTAGTAGTACCAAAAAAATTTTGCAATCAAGGTTGGCGGCCACTTGTTGGCTTCAAAATGGTCCTGACGATGAATTTGACATCTGATTTTGATATTTAGCGCGATTTGGCACCAAACCGTAGGCGCCAACCCAAATGCAAAATTTAGTCGCCACGGGGATCGAACCCTTAACAGTACCTTGCTTTTTTGGTACTGCTATAACCGTTCAGCGAAAATGAAACATGGTTTTGCGTTCCCTACATGCGTCCCTACAATATGCACAAAACCGTTTTGAAAAAGCGCACCTTGCCCTGAAAGACCTCCCTTGTCAGTGGCGCTGGGTAGAGCAGCAAGATTACCAGTAGAGGGGTATTTGGAGTGTGGGTCATCCTCAAATCAAAAAGCAAATCCGGAGCAGAGTGAACCGTGGATTGAAGGAGTGTCTCGCCTATCTGCTGGTTGATCCACTATGTTGTTTGGCGTTTGAAAGATCCTAATCAGAAGTGATGAAGAAGGAAGCTCAAAAATAGGTTCTAGAAAAATTGATGTATAGCCACGTAAGGCAGCGTGTAAATGGGCGACAAATGCTCAGGTAGGATAATGTGGATGCTACTTCGCAAAACATGTTTCACGCCTTTACCATTTTTCTTGGATTTTTAATAGCAATAAATGTAAAGTGATTCACTAATTATGGGACAACCTAATAGTAATGCCTAAAAACGCCAACAGAATCTCATGTGCGCAAGCTGATGTGACCATTCGCATCACTGTGAAGATCAGATTGTATTCGAATGCCTCTACGACTGAATGTGAATGGCTCATACGTAAAGAACCACGCGACGAACGCTTCATCCTCTTTCTAGCTCTATACCACAACACAGTTATGATCTCATTCCGGAAGTGGTGTAGTGACAAGTGGCACGCTTACCACGCGAGCGGTCCGGGGATCAAATCCTGGGTCGTGAGTCGCCCGGGCCAACCAAGCCTTCCATCCCTCCGGGGTCGGTTAATTGGTACCAGACTTGTCTGGGAGGATAAAAACACTGACTTGCTGAAGGGAATGTTCAACGGCAAATGCTTAATACTTTTAACCCCGGGTATTACGGGCATTTCACTTACCGTAGAGACAGCAGACCCTGCGACTGAGCGGGAATAGCAAAGAGAAAAAGATAAGCAAGGAAATTTCAAATCAATGGCGATGTTCACAATAAAGGCAACCTACTAGAACCACGGTAGAGATGGTCAGATGTGCCTGGATGAAAAAAACGAGTGAAATGGCCCAGAATCGGATAGGTGGGACTCGTTCCTAGGTCGATGATTTTTCCACGGACGCAACTCCCATTCGGCACTGCCTCTTCAACGCAGTGCTCTTTCTACTAAAAGGTTTGGAGACCCGCGCCAGTCGGTGGGCGTACCCATACCCTTAGCCGTGAATTGCGTGACAGTCCGCACCCTTGGAGGGAGTGGCGGGGGGGGGGGTCCGCCTGTCTTCTACCAGGTAAGTTTTCCCTTCTTCGATCTTCGAACTTACGGGCAATTCTCCTCTAGGTTTGTTACAAACCAAAAAAAAAAAGACTTAAACTGCGCTGTTTCCGCTCTAAATTGCATAATATGTAAAAAGCATTCCTAGAAGGATTCTTTTGTTTTATTTAGATATTTGACCAATTCGTAACAGAATTCCACTTTAGCCCAGGACGCAGAAAACCAACCGGGATGGAATTGCACACGGCCCTTGGTAATTTTGCTTCTCTCATCAATTCCACAGACTACAGATAAATAAACTAGGGATGGCGGTTCCCTCTTGAAGGAAATTTTCAACGGAAACTTGTAGATTCGTTTAAACTAATCAACTGACATTCAGACCTTCATTGTCATGCAATATTGAGATTAAATACAGGGTACTATACATACAAAAAAAACAACCGTATCACATAGTGAAGCTAGTTTAACGACCGTATGTAGAGCATTCTACCTTTACTACAATTACTTGGTAAACAAAACAAATAAACACGATATGGGAGCTTCTTCTCAAGCCAGATGGGGATAAAATTCACATGATCTATCTATCTACAGTTCAAAAAAAAAGAAACAGGAACTCTATCATTGTGCTAGTACCACACAGATTTTACTAATATGCTGAAGAAAAAAAAAACTTATAATCCTAGGCATGCAGCATTAGCTCAAAAGTGAAACTCTACTAACCTGATAGGTCATGGTTACATGAGAGTAAAGTCAGAGCACGCTTCGCCTTTGATGCATTTTGTAGCTGCGCGATACACGACTGCTTAGCAGCCGAATATCTCTCAGCATTGCGATGCCGCCACGCGTATTGGAAAGCAATCAATACGCACCTTAACGTTGATCACAATGGTCACATCATCTGAAGGCTTGGAAAAAATGTTCAGATTAGCATGTAGACCACTTAAAATTAATTTCCGAGAAGAATTCAATTTTGAGCGAGTGTGAAAAGGCATGAGTATTGTAGGGAAAAGCTAATGCATATACAGATAAGGGAGTTTGCTTACAA
Source organism: Ostertagia ostertagi (assembly GCA_036418205.1). Classification (NCBI taxonomy): domain Eukaryota; kingdom Metazoa; phylum Nematoda; class Chromadorea; order Rhabditida; family Trichostrongylidae; genus Ostertagia; species Ostertagia ostertagi. Next base: position 6,475 of record MU894970.1, read on the forward strand.
GAATTTTTAGCATGTCATGGATAGAAAATGGAGCACAACAAAAAACAGAAAGGAGCCGGTGTGTATGTAAAGCCACAACTCAATTGAAGGCGTTTCAAAACACGTTTCAAAGACCCTAGGTGGCAAGTGGCTCGCTGTTTAGGTTTTCACAGCGGTCGAAGATGGAGTCACTTGGTGCTTTGGCAGTACGCCACGTTCCACAAAATTCTCCCTAGATCGAAGATTCTCTCGTAGTCGACTTAGGCGATCAATCACTTCTTGTTGTTTTTCCGTGACCTTCTTTGCGTTGAACGAACGATAACTCGGATTCTGAAGAGGTTTTCGATAGAACTTGAAAAAAATGTGAGATTGACAAATGATAAATTATTTTGAATCAGATGAATTAAAGCATATTGAAAAAGGGAAGTTTGTAAAAGGAGAATAAAAAAAGATTAGTAAGTAAACTATAAAAAGAAAGCTACTATAGCGAACGAACCAGGCTTTTGAATCGATTGATGTTTGGTGAATCTTTCGGCGAGATTGGCAACGGAGCCACGCCATCCGGCAAGATTTCCCATAGAACCGCGCAACGACTGCACCGATGGAGTGCGACTTAGGTTCGCCTCGGCCTTACGGCGGACATCTGGCGACAGAATATCCTGAAGAAAATCACGAGTTGATTCAATTTGAAACAAGCTAGTGCAAATGCGGCATTTATGATCAATTTGGTGCTTTAAACAAACGTGAACAATTCATGATGAAAAAAAAAACTACTTCAGCTTGAAAAAACAACAGAGATTTGATCCTTAGAATGTCCAATAAATGAATAGGTGATGTGAATCATCGAAAAGATGACTCAATCGGAGAAATTAAACATTCGAAAGAAAAGTAGGCTATCATTCCCTCTGCGACTGCTAAAAGAGCTCGATTGCGTGCACCAGAACCAGCATGCCTCATGCTCCGTTTCCGTCACCTATGATACCCAAAAGAAAAGTGTGCAAAATCTTGCAGCAAGCCAGAGCCTATCGGGGAAGTGGGAGGGTGCCAAGAAAAAACAGCGCGTGCATAAATATAACATAGATATACAAGATAACTTCTGACAACTACACACCTCTCCATGTTTATTGCATCCCTTTTCCACCAATCTCTTCACATAGGTTGAGCCTCGAGGGGTTTGATTGAGGTAGGCGGCCGGAGAGCTCAAGGCGCTCCGAATCTGAAAAGCGTAGCAGTTTAAAAATGTCGACATGAAATCTCATGATATAAATCACAATCGAGTGCCATCACTGACAGCCGGACATCCTCGACACACCAATTCATTAGAGTGTTGCGCTTTTCAATAGAATGGAAGGACAAAAGATAAAATAGTTGATATTGATCAATTCCCTTGAGCAGCACAGGCATTCAACTCTTCCTTGTTGAATTCATATTGATGCTTATCTACTCGAAAGGACTCGAGCATTCAGCTAACATCATCGCCAACACATTATCCGATTTCGAATGAATGAAGACTGAAAGGTTAGCGCTTCAAAATAGCTGCACGCTTTAGGAAGAACCGTTCAAAAAGGCATGCCACACACGGGATCTCCAAAAATTTCGAACGGCAAGTAACGAAACTGTGAACCACACTCATATTTTAACCGTAATCTTCCTCACAACTATTTCAATTTTATTCACTCTTTTAACTGCTTATACAAGGAATTTGGTCCACATGTAGCTAAAGAAGCCTTGTGAACTCTCGATCATAAATAGAATACATTGTGAATTCCCGCTTACACACCGCAAAACATTCACTCCGGATGACTGGCACCGCTGCAGACTTTTGGGAAGAAAAAACTGAGATCGTCTAAGAAAAGGCTTCAGAGAGGTTCAAGCTTTCTCTACTACTTGCTAGGGCAGATTCTTCATATCTTTCGCACCAAGAATGGGCACCAACAAGGGAAGCTACTTTCGAAAAAGTGCAAACCATCACTAAACACTAATGGGAGCGTGCCTCGGGATAAATTATGTGTAGGAGCGTTCAGTAATGAAGCTGGGGGTGGGAAGTGGTCTGGAAAAGAAAAAGAAAGCAAAACAAATCACCGATTATGTCCCGAATGGAAGCGTCCCTCTTTCAGCAGTATTCTACCTTGAGATGAAGCACGGAATACGTTAGGACGGTCAAGGAATTTCTGGATTCAATTGCTTCAGCGCAAGTGGCATTGAGCCGCAATGCCAACGCTGCCCCAACTGCGGCCGCGCTCTTTTCCCACCGTCAAGGTGGCAGCCGACAGCGGAAGGCGGAGCTTGTGAGCGAAGGTGTGGAATGCAGGTCGTGCAAACTGCTGGCGCCTTTGTCGCGCGCTTTCAAGCTGCAAAGGCCCAACATCAGCATTTGCCTGCCTGTCTACTACAATCGAGGATGGAACAGGTGAGCGTGCCTAATAGCGAAGGGTGCCTTTATTTCTCATTTTGCAACAACTTATGTGGAAGAAGTGCTGAATGCTGACCATCTCCGTATGTTAGGACTGCACATGAATATTGAAGAAAACAATTCGCAAATTCACTGAAAAACGCAGTCATACCTTTAGCTCGTTATTGTTAGATGTAAGAATAGATCTTGTTGCGCCACATGCGTCATGTCCAATGGTGATCGCCGGAACTGGAGACTGTCTAAACACATAAAAATAAACACTGAATAGTAGAAAGATATAAGATGAAGCTAATGTACCCAGCTGTAGCATATTAATCATCAAAAATTACTCTGTCATTCCCACTAAGAAAAACTACTGAGCAAAAATAGCAAAAGAAAAGACACTTTTTCGTATTGAAGGCTGAACCCAACTTTCAACGCTTGAACATTTAAGGAAGTTTTACAACAGTAGAAAGCACGACTAGAACTCACGATGCTGCCTGTGGACTGGAACTTCCAGAGCTTGTATTTCCTTCATGATTCTCTTCAGTTGATCCACCACTGCTTCCTGCAGAATCCACATTTACGGGTGAATCCGTCAGACCACGCATTCTGTAAGCACGACGGTGTCGAGTGGCAACCGGTGAAAACAGCGGGTTCTGAAAAGCAGAACTAAAAGCTCAGCATAGAAAAACCGCTGAAATCTTCCGAATTAAAAGAAACGGCTGGCACCGTACACAGCAAGAACATGAATTGTGACGAATTCTATGAATGGTAAGACGTTTGTCGCGAGCTGAGAATTAAAAAGGCAATCGCTTGTGCGTCACTGAAATGCTGATCGTTTTATTCAACGGCTGATTCATAGCACTGCTTTTTCAATACGCTTTCTCAGAAAAGCTACTGAGTGGGCCGCATACAAGCAAGCAATTAGCCCGTTCAGCGACTTCCAGAGTTCACTCGAGATCGAACCAGTCACCATCGGCATTCCCTCACAAATGTATCTCATCAATCGACCGAAACTGAAGGATTAGAAGGCTCCTCGGCCTTAACAAAACACAATTCACGATTTACAACAACACGCCCTCGCCAGGTCCTTCCCACCCCCGTCCAGAATATTTCTCGCAACAAGCGCACCTTACACAGAATACAAAATGCATTTTTCGTAAGCAAGGACTGAGCTCCACGTGCTGCCCGACGGAGAAGCTAGGAAACTGCACTATCTCGCAAGGAAAGGTCCAGAAGAACAACAGTGTCAACACAGATCGATCTGTCACATTAAAGCATTTCTAATATTAATATAAAAGTTTGAGCTAGTCAGCCAACCGGAAAACAGCTTGCCAAAGACTACCAAACGACACTACCTATAGACACAAAAGTTCGCCTCAAGACATCTCCAGGGAGACCGCAAGTAACCAAAGGCCTGCATAACCACACCTTTTTCAACGGTTTTTCAAAAAAGTGCACTGACCTTTTTCAACGGTTTTTCAGAAAGGTGCACTAACCCAAAGGCAATCAGGCAACCTCAGGACAGCTTAAACAATTTTACAGTTACTTGTTACGTACTCAGACAAATACTCCACATTATTGGCGCAAATGAAGACTGCAGAGAAGATTGCTATTACGAGAAAAGAACCCCTACAACATCGTCCTGGTAACGAAAATTAGAAGCAGACTAGCCATTGAGACGCTCGGGAAGAGTAAGAAAGCTTCCTACAGAGAGCAAAATCACAATGGACTTATCATCTTATACTACGGTTACTTTGACAGCTGCTCAACTGGGAGCTGTTCGGAACACCTACATGGTTACAAAAAACACATATAGAAGGCGCAAGAAAAGGGTTAGATTAGTAGGCAAAGAAGGGGGCTAATGTGTCCCTAGCGTTTTCCGCGCACAATAAAATGAGCAGTTTACAAGATCTGTGGAAATTTCCTCTTTGGCCAACATTTCAGCCACTGAAAGGTACCTTTAAGAACGAAAAATGAAAGACCAACAACATTTTGAAGAGTTTCCACATTGTACAAGTCCCACTATTCAACAAACAGCAACAAACTCTGACCGTCGCCCAGAAAGTGAGAAAACAACACAATGGAAATTGGGGGGAGTGGGAGGGGAATCGCGGCTGGGCGTGGCGTGCGGTCTTGTTAGGCCGACTCTCGAGTGAGTAACTTTAGTATATACGAGAATTCCAAGTGCCAAGGAGTATGTAGCCAGTCTGGAAAGAGGGGGGAGTAGGGCAAGTCACTTGACATGATTGAAAAGCTGGAATGTGCAGGTTTACACAATCTCGTTGAGAGAGCGCAGACAAGCCTCGTGGTGCGCGGCCCTCTACAACCTCACAGCGCCCAGAGAACGCTATAATTCCTGCACCACTTCCACTGCTGATTCTACCATAGCCATGAGCAGGTCCGTAAAATCCGTAATATCAGGAAAGTTCTGCTGATTAAACTATCTCCTCTTTAGAAACTTCTACATTCATGCCCGCGAAAAACTCAACGATGGCGAGAGCAAACAGACCGATCGCACTGCATGATCGTGTAGATTGTTTTAAACAACAAATATTTCCACAAGAAAACCAAACACAAAAAGAGATAAGATTCAAGTACTTGGTGTTTCCAAGAAAAGAGGATGGCACCAAGCGAGGTGGGGACCATGCGGCGGCGTAGCGTCTCAAGCGTGATGACACCAAGTCCGACCTTTAGAAAAGGAGGCTTCATAACAGTGCAAAGTTGGGTCCGGCGAAAATCACAGACCAACCATGTTCATAGCCTACCCACTCCCTCCGTATTGTCAGGTCAGGGCCATCGCGCCTGAGACACAGCCGCAAAACCGCGCGTAGGTCTCCCCCCGCCCAACCCGATTTTAGCATCAGCAAGTTTAGCTCCAACCAAGAACGAACGAGCTAAAAAAAAGAAAATCTCACTAAGGGCCGTATGCTATCCTTCCCCGAAGCTAGGTGACGCAAAGTTTCCTTTAAATTTATTTGCTTTGAACGATGTAGTTTCTTCATTTTCAATGCATGTTTACTTTAACCTACATACATACATTTAATGTAGGCCTTTTATCAGGGTAATCCCAGTTGGGAAGACAGAGAAAATTTAAAGGAATTTTCGTCCCCTAACCCTTCGGGGAGGATAGCATACGGCCCTAGGATAAGGCAATGTCGATGCAGGCACGGCCGCGCAATTCCACGCTAGGTGGCACGATTCGAATTTGCGCGGGATATTTCCTACTGGTGATCAAAAATCGATCGATACCCGGTCGATTGTGATCTCCAAGTAGGTACGCCCACTAAAAGTCGTAGGTTGGCTGCCACGCGCCGTGATTTCCATTGGTTTCCAAACGCTTGTCGAGAAAGGGAGAATTCTCAGACAGCAGTGACAATTGTACGCGAGTTTCGCGTAAGACGAACCTTCCACACCGTGACCTATCGGTGTGCAGAACTAACCTGCTTAATTCACGAAAAAACGTACAAATAATAATCAACATCAGGTAAGACACTGTTGCCCATTTGCCCGATTGCGCCTTCGAGCACCTAATGACAAGTACCTCGCCTTCAAATGACCAGAAATTGTGCAATTGCAGAAATTGACGTGGCATTAACGTGGCATCGATTCAAGAACATCTTTGAGCACACGTGATGTCACCTTTTCATCGAGAATTTAGCCACGTGTGCCAATGCCACGTCAATTTCTGCAATTGCACAATTTCTGGTCATTTGAAGGCGAGGGTACCACCTCAATTTCGAATAAACGCACGCTTCATTAACATCGTGGGAAATTGGTGTGCTCCCCCACAAAGAAAACAAGTTTTCCCAGTGAAAAAGTAATTGAGCTGAGCACGCGATTCGAAATTTCACAACGACCAGATCAAATTGTGCGGAAAAGACGATGACAAAAAGATGGAAACAAAACTCTCCAGGAATTTCACAATAATTTTCCATGGACCTTGACATAATTGTCATCAGAATAAAAAAGAAATATACAGGATTTCTGAAAATCAAAACAAATAAAATATTCGCATGGTCAAAGGGTACGAATGACGCAATCCGGTAACAAAAGACGTTCAATTCATGTCGCTAGAGACTCTTCTGACGTCTACGCACCACTTGCGCCAAGATATTAAGGCTAACATTTCGAAATGGTTCTCCTGAGTCACCGATGCGCAGCTGGCTGACTAGCCAGCCACCCAGCCAGCCAGTTGGCCCCTTAACAAAGGCGCTGCAGGCCAGGGTACAGCACGGCGACTTCTGTCTGGTACAATGGCGTTGAGATGATTAAGGTCGCGATTGTTTTCAGCACTTTACTGTAACAACCGATGTCTAGTCGGGGCTCCGCTGCTGCCGCGGCCAACACACTACACCACATCACCCATCAAATGGCATCTCCGGACGGACGAAAGCACATCTTGCGCTACGGACGGCTGAATGAATGAATTGCAATACGGCTCGGCTCATTCGTCGTGAATTTCTTCGTTGACCGATGAGTCATGGATGGGTTTTTCGATTCGAAACCAGCAGCTGCACGTCGTATAACGCATGGAACTTAAAACAGCAGCAGCGCCGAATCAAAACGAGGTAGGAAAGAACTGAAGCAGCTGGGATCGCACAACTCGCTTTCCTTTCATTCCCATGCCTCCTTTCCTAAGGTAAACACCATTTAATTTCATCACAGAACCTGAAATGGATTGAGCCGGAAATACGAAGGAAAGCCAACGAAACAAGGAAAGCTATGGAGCGGAATAATTAAACCAGAGCTGCTCGACCTCTCGCTGTTACGAAATAGAATGGAATGCTAAACGAAGCTAGCCATCGCATCAGCATATACGGGTCGAGGGTCCGATTACGCTCCAATTATCGCTCGACTCTTGAATAATTCACGCCGCAAACAAACATCCACATCGCTTCTCGTCCCACCTATGTACGAAACTCTCCAGCTCTTTCATAATGGGGAAAGAAACCAACTACCCTAAAATCTCACAGATAAAAGTGCTTGATATTCAAGAGTGAATAACGACAGCGACGAGTTAGAATTGAGTATAGATGTGAAGCATTGTCACAAGAATGCTGGGTCATAAACAAAACTCTAGCCCCAGGCAGGACTCGAACTCGCTCCTCTCGCTCACCAGGTAAAATGTTACCAGTAGATGATGGATGATGGGCTTCTGCAGCAAGTGAACAAGTTGATAAAATGAGTTACTTATTTGCTTAGTGTGGCGATAGCCTAAGTGTTACGCTATTTAAAGGAGCTGAATTCTAAGATCTTATCGATAAGGTGGTTCAATTGTTTGCACAAAATTATTGAGCGCGATACACCGCAAGCCCTACAAAGTAATGTGCATATTTCAGAGCTTTGCTTCCTTTTGGGAAAACAAATAATAAAACAAAAAAATTACCATAGATTATACAAGATTGTGAAATATTGTTGTTGTTTTTTTTTTTTTGTAATTGTTTGTTGTTCAAGTTCTGAAAAGTATGACATCACCTAAACGCCCGTGTTTACCGGTCTTTTTTGCAAACATTGAACCGCCCTTATCTATAAGATCTTAGAGCACCTAATGGGTCAGCTCCATTAAAATAGCGTAACCCTAGGTTATTGCCAGACTAAGCAAATAAGTCCCCCATTTATCACGACTTTCTGCAAAACACCACCATCACAAGAACTAGTTATGGCGCCTCATAAAAGTTATTTGAAAGTGCAATGTGTTCTTAAGAATGAGTAACCGCCGTAAATGGACACCGTAATCGCTAGCAAATACTGACTAGTCATGATAAGTTGGTTATGGTAATATCAGACCTTTGCTTCAGCAGAAAAAATATACAAAAGCTTTCAGATGCAAAATAAAAATTCAAAAAGAAAGTGGGCATCAGAGCTTTGGATTTTTGGATTCATGTGAAATTTTAATAATATCTGAATAACAGTCGCGCAGAGCGCTGAACTCATATATCGCGACAAGACAAGGGTCATGGACATCACAAAACGTCAACAAAGTGAGAAGGGCTTCTTTCTGAAACCTACCACACTACATTACAACCCCGACAAAAGTTAGAATGTAAAGTTCAAAGGAATGAAGCTGCGCTACAAAACAAGATTCCATCCAAGAGATCTACTGATCTCAAAAAGCTCTAGTCAAGACTGTCCTGTGTTGTTGCGCCTAAAATAACGTAAACCAATCCAGCCCTAACCTATAAGAGCCACTCATTTCCTCCCCATGTTTAAGTCAATTAATCTGGTATCCCAAATCTATAGGGAGCGTAGATGGGACAGATCCTATCATTCTGCCAGTTTAAAAAATCAAGAGCCTACGAGATGAATTCCTTGGCGAATTTCGCTTAACTTGTATATCGGGATCTACCGGAAACTCTTCAACCGGTCCTCCAAGTGCGTAATTCCAAAGGCAAAGGCAGAAGACGATGCCACTTAGGTTCACAGACAAAGCCTACGTCACCTTATGTGGATCAATTCAAGGTAAAATTCACCGCGACCCCGATATCCAGTGCAGTTCACTGCTGGACAGCTCCAACTGCCTA